>JAWQEG010006474.1:22500-30000 GCA_033782935.1 Petrolisthes cinctipes
GAGGTTAGGTTAGGTTAGGTTAGGTTTGAGGTTAGGTTAGGTTAGGTTAGGTTTGAGATTAGGTTAGGTTAGGTTAGGTTTGAGGTTAGGTTAGGTTAGGTTAGGTTTGAGATTAGGTTAGGTTAGGTTAGGTTTGAGGTTAGGTTAGGTTAGGTTTGAGGTTAGGTTAGGTTAGGTTAGGTTTGAGGTTAGGTTAGGTTTGAGGTTAGGTTAGGTTAGGTTTGAGGTTAGGTTAGGTTAGGTTAGGTTTGAGGTTAGGTTAGGTTAGGTTTGAGGTTAGGTTAGGTTAGGTTTGAGGTTAGGTTAGGTTAGGTTAGGTTTGAGGTTAGGTTAGGTTAGGTTTAAGGTTAGGTTAGGTTAGGTTAGGTTTGAGGTTTGGTTAGGTTAGGTTAGGTTTGAGGTTAGGTTAGGTTAGGTTAGGTTTGAGGTTAGGTTAGGTTAGGTTAGGTTTGAGGTTATGTGAGGTTAGGTTTAAGGTTATGTGAGGTTAGGTTTGAGGTTATGTGAGGTTAGGTTTGAGGTTATGTGAGGTTAGGTTTGAGGTTATGTGAGGTTAGGTTTGAGGTTATGTGAGGTTAGGTTTGAGGTTATGTGAGGTTAGGTTTGAGGTTATGTGAGGTTAGGTTTGAGGTTATGTGAGGTTAGGTTTGAGGTTATGTGAGGTTAGGTTTGAGGTTAGGTTAGGTTAGGTTTGAGGTTATGGGAGGTTAGGTTTGAGGTTATGTGAGGTTAGGTTTGAGGTTATGTGAGGTTAGGTTTGAGGTTATGTGAGGTTAGGTTTGAGGTTATGTGAGGTTAGGTTTGAGGTTATGTGAGGATAGGTTTGAGGTTATGTGAGGTTAGGTTTGAAGTTATGTGAGGTTATGTTTGAGGTTATGTGAGGTTAGGTTTGAGGTTAGGTGAGGTTAGGTTTAAAGTTATGTGAGGTTAGGTTTGAGGTTATGTGAGGTTAGGTTTGAGGTTATGTGAGGTTAGGTTTGAGGTTATGTGAGGTTAGGTTTGAGGTTATGTGAGGTTAGGTTTGAGGTTATGTGAGGTTAGGTTTGAAATTATGTGAGGTTAGGTTTGAGGTTATGTGAGGTTAGGTTTGAGTTTATGTGAGGTTAGGTTTGAGGTTATGTGAGGTTAGGTTTAAGGTTATGTGAGGTTAGGTTTGAGGTTATGTGAGGTTAGGTTTGAGGTTATGTGAGGTTAGGTTTGAGGTTATGTGAGGTTAGGTTTGAGGTTATGTGAGGTTAGGTTTGAGGTTATGTGAGGTTAGGTTTGAGGTTAGTTTAAGTTAGGTTAGGTTTGAGGTTAGGTTAGGTTTGAGGTTAGGTTAGGTTAGGTTATTTTTGAGGTTTGGTTAGGTTAGGTTAGGTTTGAGGTTAGGTTAGGTTAGGTTTGAGGTTAGGTTAGGTTAGGTTAGGTTTGAGGTTAGGTTAGGTTTGAGGTTAGGTTAGGTTAGGTTAGGTTTGAGGTTAGGTTAGGTTAGGTTTGAGGTTAGGTTAGGTCAGGTTAGGTTTGAGGTTAGGTTAGGTTAGGTTTAAGGTTAGGTTAGGTTAGGTTAGGTTTGAGGTTTGGTTAGGTTAGGTTAGGTTTGAGGTTAGGTTAGGTTAGGTTTGAGGTTAGGTTAGGTTAGGTTAGGTTTGAGGTTAGGTTAGGTTAGGTTAGGTTTGAGGTTAGGTTAGGTTAGGTTAGGTTTGAGGTTAGGTTAGGTTAGGTTTGAGGTTAGGTTAGGTTAGGTTTGAGGTTAGGTTAGGTTAGGTTTGAGGTTAGGTTAGGTTAGGTTAGGTTTGAAGTTAGGTTAGGTTAGGTTAGGTTTGAAGTTAGGTTAGGTTAGGTTAGGTTTGAGGTTAGGTTAGGTTAGGTTAGGTTAGAGGTTAGGTTAGGTTTGAGGTTAGGTTAGGTTAGGTTAGGTTTGAGGTTAGGTTAGGTTAGGTTAGGTTTGAGGTTAGGTTAGGTTAGGTTAGGTTTGAGGTTTGGTTAGGTTAGGTTAGGTTTGAGGTTAGGTTAGGTTAGGTTAGGTTCGAGGTTAGGTTAGGTTAGGTTTGACGTTAGGTTAGGTTAGGTTAGGTTTGAGGTTAGGTTAGGTTAGGTTAGGTTTGAGGTTAGGTTAGGTTAGGTTAGGTTTGAGGTTAGGTTAGGTTAGGTTAGGTTTGAGGTTAGGTTAGGTTAGGTTAGGTTTGAGATTAGGTTAGGTTAGGTTAGGTTTGAGGTTAGGTTAGGTTAGGTTTGAGGTTAGGTTAGGTTAGGTTAGGTTTGAGGTTAGGTTAGGTTTGAGGTTAGGTTAGGTTAGGTTTGAGGTTAGGTTAGGTTAGGTTAGGTTTGAGGTTAGGTTAGGTTAGGTTAGGTTTGAGGTTAGGTTAGGTTAGGTTAGGTTTGAGGTTAGGTTAGGTTAGGTTTAAGGTTAGGTTAGGTTAGGTTTGAGGTTTGGTTAGGTTAGGTTAGGTTTGAGGTTAGGTTAGGTTAGGTTAGGTTTGAGGTTAGGTTAGGTTAGGTTAGGTTTGAGGTTATGTGAGGTTAGGTTTAAGGTTATGTGAGGTTAGGTTTGAGGTTATGTGAGGTTAGGTTTGAGGTTATGTGAGGTTAGGTTTGAGGTTATGTGAGGTTAGGTTTGAGGTTATGTGAGGTTAGGTTTGAGGTTATGTGAGGTTAGGTTTGAGGTTATGTGAGGTTAGGTTTGAGGTTATGTGAGGTTAGGTTTGAGGTTATGTGAGGTTAGGTTTGAGGTTATGTGAGGTTAGGTTTGAGGTTATGTGAGGTTAGGTTTGAGGTTATGTGAGGTTAGGTTTGAGGTTATGTGAGGTTAGGTTTGAGGTTATGTGAGGTTAGGTTTGAGGTTATGTGAGGTTAGGTTTGAAGTTATGTGAGGTTAAGTTTGAGGTTATGTGAGGTTAGGTTTGAGGTTATGTGAGGTTAGGTTTAAAGTTATGTGAGGTTAGGTTTGAGGTTATGTGAGGTTAGGTTTGAGGTTATGTGATGTTAGGTTTGAGGTTATGTGAGGTTAGGTTTGAGGTTATGTGAGGTTAGGTTTGAGGTTATGTGAGGTTAGGTTTGAAGTTATGTGAGGTTAGGTTTGAGGTTATGTGAGGTTAGGTTTGAGTTTATGTGAGGTTAGGTTAGGTTTGAGGTTAGGTTAGGTTAGGTTAGGTTTGAGGTTAGGTTAGGTTAGGTTAGGTTTGAGGTTTGGTTAGGTTAGGTTAGGTTTGAGATTAGGTTAGGTTAGGTTAGGTTTGAGGTTAGGTTAGGTTAGGTTTGACGTTAGGTTAGGTTAGGTTAGGTTTGAGGTTAGGTTAGGTTAGGTTTGAGGTTAGGTTAGGTTAGGTTAGGTTTGAGGTTAGGTTAGGTTAGGTTAGGTTTGAGATTAGGTTAGGTTAGGTTAGGTTTGAGGTTAGGTTAGGTTAGGTTTGAGGTTAGGTTAGGTTAGGTTAGGTTTGAGGTTAGGTTAGGTTTGAGGTTAGGTTAGGTTAGGTTTGAGGTTAGGTTAGGTTAGGTTAGGTTTGAGGTTAGGTTAGGTTAGGTTAGGTTTGAGGTTAGGTTAGGTTAGGTTAGGTTTGAGGTTAGGTTAGGTTAGGTTAGGTTTGAGGTTTGGTTAGGTTAGGTTAGGTTTGAGGTTAGGTTAGGTTAGGTTAGGTTTGAGGTTAGGTTAGGTTAGGTTAGGTTTGAGGTTATGTGAGGTTAGGTTTGAGGTTATGTGAGGTTAGGTTTGAGGTTATGTGAGGTTAGGTTTGAGGTTATGTGAGGTTAGGTTTGAGGTTATGTGAGGTTAGGTTTGAGGTTATGTGAGGTTAGGTTTGAGGTTATGTGAGGTTAGGTTTGAGGTTATGTGAGGTTAGGTTTGAGGTTATGTGAGGTTAGGTTTGAGGTTATGTGAGGTTAGGTTTGAGGTTATGTGAGGTTAGGTTTGAGGTTATGTGAGGTTAGGTTTGAGGTTATGTGAGGTTAGGTTTGAGGTTATGTAAGGTTAGGTTTGAGGTTATGTGAGGTTAGGTTTGAGGTTATGTGAGGTTAGGTTTGAGGTTATGTGAGGTTAGGTTTGAGGTTATGTGAGGTTAGGTTTGAGGTTATGTGAGGTTAGGTTTGAAGTTATGTGAGGTTAAGTTTGAGGTTATGTGAGGTTAGGCTTGAGGTTATGTGAGGTTAGGTTTAAAGTTATGTGAGGTTAGGTTTGAGGTTATGTGAGGTTAGGTTTGAGGTTATGTGAGGTTAGGTTTGAGGTTATGTGAGGTTAGGTTTGAGGTTATGTGAGGTTAGGTTTGAGGTTATGTGAGGTTAGGTTTGAAGTTATGTGAGGTTAGGTTTGAGGTTATGTGAGGTTAGGTTTGAGTTTATGTGAGGTTAGGTTAGGTTTGAGGTTAGGTTAGGTTAGGTTAGGTTTGAGGTTAGGTTAGGTTTGAGGTTAGGTTAGGTTAGGTTTGAGGTTAGGTTAGGTTAGGTTAGGTTTGAGGTTAGGTTAGGTTTGAGGTTATGCGAGGTTAGGTTTGAGGTTATAACCTAACCTAACCTAACCTCAAACCTAACCTAACCTCACATAACCTCAAACCTAACCTCACATAACCTCAAACCTAACCTCACATAACATCAAACCTAACCTCACATAACTCAAACCTAACATCACATAACTTAAACCTAACCTCACATAACCTCAAACCTAACCTCACATAACCTCAAACCTAACCTCACATAACCTCAAACCTAACCTCACATAACCTCAAACCTAACCTCACATAACCTCAAACCTAACCTCACATAACCTCAAACCTAACCTCACATAACTTCAAACCTAACCTCACATAACCTCAAACCTAACCTCACATAACCTCAAACCTAACCTCACATAACATCAAACCTAACCTCACATAACTCAAACCTAACCTCACATAACTCAAACCTAACCTCACATAACTCAAACCTAACCTCACATAACTCAAACCTAACCTCACATAACCTCAAACCTAACCTCACATAACCTCAAACCTAACCTCACATAACCTCAAACCTAACCTCACATAACCTTAAACCTAACCTCACATAACCTGAAACCTAACCTAACCTAACCTAACCTCAAACCTAACCTAACCTAACCTAACCTAACCTTAAACCTAACCTAACCTAACCTCAAACCTAACCTAACCTAACCAAACCTCAAACCTAACCTAACCTAACCTAACCTCAAACCTAACCTAACCTAACCTCAAACCTAACCTAACCTCAAACCTAACCTAACCTAACCTAACCTCAAACCTAACCTAACCTAACCTCAAACCTAACCTAACCTCAAACCTAACCTAACCTAACCTAACCTCAAACCTAACCTAACCTAACCTCAAACCTAACCTAACCTAACCTAATCTCAAACCTAACCTAACCTAACCTAACCTCAAACCTAACCTAACCTAACCTAACCTCAAACCTAACCTAACCTAACCTAACCTCAAACCTAACCTAACCTAACCTAACGTCAAACCTAACCTAACCTAACCTCAAACCTAACCTAACCTAACCTAACCTAACCTCAAACCTAACCTAACCTAACCAAACCTCAAACCTAACCTAACCTAACCTCAAACCTAACCTAACCTAACCTAACCTCAAACCTAACCTAACCTCACATAAACTCAAACCTAACCTCACATAACCTCAAACCTAACCTCACATAACTTCAAACCTAACCTCACATAACCTCAAACCTAACCTCACATAACCTCAAACCTAACCTCACATAACCTCAAACCTAACCTCACATAACCTCAAACCTAACCTCACATAACCTCAAACCTAACCTCACATAACCTCAAACCTAACCTCACATAACCTCAAACTTAACCTCACATAACTTCAAACCTAACCTCACATAACCTCAAACCTAACCACACATAACCTCAAACCTAACCTCACATAACCTCAAACCTAACCTCACATAACCTCAAACCTAACCTCACATAACCTCAAACCTAACCTCACATAACCTCAAACCTAACCTCACATAACCTCAAACCTAACCTCACATAACCTCAAACCTAACCTCACATAACCTCAAACCTAACCTCACATAACCTCAAACCTAACCTCACATAACCTCAAACCTAACCTTACATAACCTCAAACCTAACCTCACATAACCTCAAACCTAACCTCACATAACCTCAAACCTAACCTCACATAACCTTAAACCTAACCTCACATAACCTCAAACCTAACCTAACCTAACCTAACCTCAAACCTAACCTAACCTAACCTAACCTCAAACCTAACCTAACCTAACCAAACCTCAAACCTAACCTAACCTAACCTAACCTTAAACCTAACCTAACCTAACCTCAAACCTTAACTAACCTAACCTAACCTCAAACCTAACCTAACCTAACCTAACCTCAAACCTAACCTAACCTCAAACCTAACCTAACCTAACCTCAAACCTAACCTAACCTCAAACCTAACCTAACCTAACCTAACCTCAAACCTAACCTAACCTAACCTCAAACCTAACCTAACCTAACCTAATCTCAAACCTAACCTAACCTAACCTAACCTCAAACCTAACCTAACCTAACCTAACCTCAAACCTAACCTAACCTAACCTAACCTCAAACCTAACCTCACATAACCTCAAACCTAACCTCACATAACCTCAAACCTATCCTCACATAACCTCAAACCTAACCTCACATAACCTCAAACCTAACCTCACATAACCTCAAACCTAACCTCACATAACCTCAAACCTAACCTCACATAACCTCAAACCTAACCTCCCATAACCTCAAACCTACCCTAACCTAACCTCAAACCTAACCTCACATAACCTCAATCCTAACCTCACATAACCTCAAACCTAACCTCACATAACCTCAAACCTAACCTCACATAACCTCAAACCTAACCTCACATAACCTTAAACCTAACCTCACATAACCTCAAACCTAACCTAACCTAACCTAACCTCAAACCTAACCTAACCTAACCTAACCTCAAACCTAACCTAACCTAACCAAACCTCAAACCTAACCTAACCTAACCTAACCTTAAACCTAACCTAACCTCAAACCTAACCTAACCTAACCTAACCTCAAACCTAACCTAACCTAACCTAACCTCAAACCTAACCTAACCTAACCTAACCTCAAACCTAACCTAACCTAACCTCAAACCTAACCTAACCTCAAACCTAACCTAACCTAACCTAACCTCAAACCTAACCTAACCTAACCTCAAACCTAACCTAACCTAACCTAACCTCAAACCTAACCTAACCTAACCTAACCTCAAACCTAACCTAACCTAACCTAACCTCAAACCTAACCTAACCTAACCTAACCTCAAACCTAACCTAACCTAACCTAACGTCAAACCTAACCTAACCTAACCTCAAACCTAACCTAACCTAACCTAACCTCAAACCTAACCTAACCTAACCAAACCTCAAACCTAACCTAACCTAACCTAACCTCAAACCTAACCTAACCTAACCTAACCTCAAACCTAACCTAACCTCACATAAACTCAAACCTAACCTCA
>JAWQEG010006474.1:40000-95464 GCA_033782935.1 Petrolisthes cinctipes
ACCTAACCTAACCTCAAACCTAACCTAACCTAACCTAACCTCAAACCTAACCTAACCTCACATAAACTCAAACCTAACCTCACATAACCTCAAACCTAACCTCACATAACTTCAAACCTAACCTCACATAACATCAAACCTAACCTCACATACCTCAAACCTAACCTCACATAACCTCAAACCTAACATCACATAACCTCAAACCTAACCTCCTCAAACCTAACCTCACATAACCTCAAACCTAACCTCACATAACTTTAAACCTAACCTCACACTAACCTCAAACCTAACCTCACATAACCTCAACTAAACCTCACATAACCTCAAACCTAACCTCACATAACCTCAAACCTAACCTCACATAACCTCAAACCTAACCTCACATAACCTCAAACCTAACCTCACATAACCTCAAACCTAACCTCACATAACCTCAAACTAACCTCACAAACCTCACACCAAACCCTCACATAACCTCAAACCTAACCTCACATAACCTCAAACCTAACCTCACATAACCTCAAACCTAACCTCACATAACCTCAAACCAACCTCACATAACCTCAAACCTAACCTCACATAACCTCAAACCTAACCTCACATAACCTCAAACCTAACCTCACATAACCTCAACCTAACCTCACACAACCTCCAACCTAACCTCACATAACCAAAACCTAACCTCACATAACCTCAAACCTAACCAACCTAACCTAACCTCAAACCTAACCTAACCTAACCTAACCTCAAACCTAACCTAACCTAACCAAACCTCAACCTAACCTAACCTAACCTAACCTTAAACCTAACCTAACCTAACCTCAAACCTAACCTAACCTAACCTAACCTCAAACCTAACCTAACCTAACCTAACCTCAAACCTAACCTAACCTAACCTCAAACCTAACCTAACCTAACCTAATCTCAAACCTAACCTAACCTAACCTAACCTCAAACCTAACCTAACCTAACCTAACCTCAAACCTAACCTAACCTAACCTAACCTCAAACCTAACCTAACCTAACCTAACCTCAAACCTAACCTAACCTAACCTAACGTCAAACCTAACCTAACCTAACCTCAAACCTAACCTAACCTAACCTAACCTCAAACCTAACCTAACCTAACCAACCTCAAACCTAACCTAACCTAACCTAACCTCAAACCTAACCTAACCTAACCTAACCTCAAACCTAACCTAACCTAACCTAACCTCCAACCTAACCTAACCCTAACCTAACCTAACCTAACATAACCTCAACCTAACCTAACTTCAAACCTAACCTAACCTAACCTAACCTCAACCTAACCTAACCTAACCTCAAACCTAACCTAACCTAACCTCAAACCTAACCTAACCTAACCTAACCTCAAACCTAACCTAACCTAACCTAACCTCAAACCTAACCTAACCTAACCTAACTCAAACCTAACCTAACCTAACCTCAACCTAACCTAACCTAACCAAACCTCAACCTAACCTAACCTAACCTAACCTTAAACCTAACCTAACCTAACCTCAAACCTAACCTGACCTAACCTAACCTCAACCTAACCTAACCTAACCTAACCTCAAACCTAACCTAACCTAACCTAACCTCAAACCTAACCTAACCTAACCTCAAACCTAACCTAACCTACCTCAAACCTAACCTAACCTAACCTCAAACCTAACCTAACCTAAACTAACCTCAAAAATAACCTAACCTAACCTAACCTCAAACCTAACCTAACCTCAAACCTAACCTAACTTAAACTAACCTCAAACCTAACCTCACATAACCTCAAACCTAACCTCACATAACCTAACCTCACATAACTTCAAACCTAACCTCACATAACCTCAAACCTAACCACACATAACCTCAAACCTAACCTCACATAACCTCAAACCTAACCTCACATAACCTCAAACCTAACCTCACATAACCTCAAACCTAACCTCACATAAACTCAAACCTAACCTCACATATCCTCAAACCTAACCTCACATAACCTCAAACCTAACCTCACATAACCTCAAACCTAACCTCACATAACCTCAAACCTAACCTCACATAACCTCAAACCTAACCTCACATAACCTCAAACCTAACCTCACATAACCTCAAACCTAACCTCACATAACCTCAAACCTAACCTCACATAACCTCAAACCTAACCTCACATAACCTCAAACCTAACCTAACCTAACCTAACCTCAAACCTAACCTAACCTAACCTAACCACAAACCTAACCTAACCTAACCAAACCTCAAACCTAACCTAACCTAACCTAACATCAAACCTAACCTAACTAACCTAACCTCAAACCTAACCTAACCTAACCTAACCTCAAACCTAACCTAACCTAACCTAACCTCAAACCTAACCTAACCTAACCTAACCTCAAACCTAACCTAACCTAACCTCAAACCTAACCTAACCTCAAACCTAACCTAACCTAACCTAACCTAACCTCAAACCTAACCTAACCTAACCTAATCTCAAACCTAACCTAACCTAACCTAACCTCAAACCTAACCTAACCTAACCTAACCTCAAACCTAACCTAACCTAACCTAACCTCAAACCTAACCTAACCTAACCTAACGTCAAACCTAACCTAACCTAACCTCAAACCTAACCTAACCTAACCTAACCTCAAACCTAACCTAACCTAACCAAACCTCAAACCTAACCTAACCTAACCTAACCTCAAACCTAACCTAACCTAACCTAACCTCAAACCTAACCTAACCTCACATAAACTCAAACCTAACATCACATAACCTCAAACCTAACCTCACATAACTTCAAACCTAACCTCACATAACCTCAAACCTAACCTCACATAACCTCAAACCTAACCTCACATAACCTCAAACCTAACATCACATAACCTCAAACCTAACCTCACATAACCTCAAACCTAACCTCACATAACTTTAAACCTAACCTCACATAACCTCAAACCTAACCTCACATAACCTCAAACTTAACCTCACATAACTTCAAACCTAACCTCACATAACCTCAAACCTAACCTCACATAACCTCAACCTAACCTCACATAACCGCAAACCTAACCTCACATAACCTCAAACCTAACCTCACATAACCTCAAACCTAACCTCACATAACCTCAAACCTAACCTCACATAACCTCAAACCTAACCTCACATAACCTCAAACCTAACCTCACATAACCTCAAACCTAACCTCACATAACCTCAAACCTAACCTCACATAACCTCAAACCTAACCTCACATAACCTCAAACCTAACCTCACATAACCTCAAACCTAACCTCACATAACCTCAAACCTAACCTCACATAACCTCAAACCTAACCTCACATAACCTTAAACCTAACCTCACATAACCTCAAACCTAACCTAACCTCACATAACCTTAAACCTAACCTCACATAACCTCAAACCTAACCTAACCTAACCTAACCTCAAACCTAACCTAACCTAACCTAACCTCAAACCTAACCTAACCTAAC
Organism: Petrolisthes cinctipes; assembly: GCA_033782935.1. Taxonomy (NCBI): domain Eukaryota; kingdom Metazoa; phylum Arthropoda; class Malacostraca; order Decapoda; family Porcellanidae; genus Petrolisthes; species Petrolisthes cinctipes. Next base: position 43,492 of record JAWQEG010006474.1, read on the forward strand.
CAAACCTCAAACCTAACCTAACCTAACCTAACCTTAAACCTAACCTAACCTAACCTCAAACCTAACCTAACCTAACCTAACCTCAAACCTAACCTAACCTAACCTAACCTCAAACCTAACCTAACCTAACCTAACCTCAAACCTAACCTAACCTAACCTCAAACCTAACCTAACCTCAAACCTAACCTAACCTAACCTAACCTCAAACCTAACCTAACCTAACCTCAAACCTAACCTAACCTAACCTAATCTCAAACCTAACCTAACCTAACCTAACCTCAAACCTAACCTAACCTAACCTAACCTCAAACCTAACCTAACCTAACCTAACCTCAAACCTAACCTAACCTAACCTAACCTCAAACCTAACCTAACCTAACCTAACGTCAAACCTAACCTAACCTAACCTCAAACCTAACCTAACCTAACCTAACCTCAAACCTAACCTAACCTAACCAAACCTCAAACCTAACCTAACCTAACCTAACCTCAAACCTAACCTAACCTAACCTAACCTCAAACCTAACCTAACCTAACCTAACCTCCAACCTAACCTAACCTCTAACCTAACCTAACCTAACATAACCTCAAACCTAACCTAACCTAACCTAACTTCAAACCTAACCTAACCTAACCTAACCTCAAACCTAACCTAACCTAACCTAACCTCAAACCTAACCTAACCTAACCTCAAACCTAACCTAACCTCAAACCTAACCTAACCTAACCTAACCTCAAACCTAACCTAACCTAACCTCAAACCTAACCTAACCTAACCTAATCTCAAACCTCACCTAACCTAACCTAACCTCAAACCTAACCTAACCTAACCTAACCTCAAACCTAACCTAACCTAACCTAACCTCAAACCTAACCTAACCTAACCTAACCTCAAACCTAACCTAACCTAACCTAACCTCAAACCTAACCTAACCTAACCTAACCTCAAACCTAACCTAACCTAACCTAACCTCAAACCTAACCTAACCTAACCTCAAACCTAACCTAACCTCAAACCTAACCTAACCTAACCTAACCTCAAACCTAACCTAACCTAACCTCAAACCTAACCTAACCTAACCTAATCTCAAACCTAACCTAACCTAACCTAACCTCAAACCTAACCTAACCTAACCTAACCTCAAACCTAACCTAACCTAACCTATCCTCAAACCTAACCTAACCTAACCTAACGTCAAACCTAACCTAACCTAACCTCAAACCTAACCTAACCTAACCTAACCTCAAACCTAACCTAACCTAACCAAACCTCAAACCTAACCTAACCTAACCTAACCTCAAACCTAACCTAACCAAACCTAACCTCAAACCTAACCTAACCTCACATAAACTCAAACCTAACCTCACATAACCTCAAACCTAACCTCACATAACTTCAAACCTAACCTCACATAACCTCAAACCTAACCTCACATAACCTCAAACCTAACCTCACATAACCTCAAACCTAACATCACATAACCTCAAACCTAACCTCACATAACCTCAAACCTAACCTCACATAACTTTAAACCTAACCTCACATAACCTCAAACCTAACCTCACATAACCTCAAACTTAACCTCACATAACTTCAAACCTAACCTCACATAACCTCAAACCTAACCTCACATAACCTCAAACCTAACCTCACATAACCTCAAACCTAACCTCACATAACCTCAAACCTAACCTCACATAACCTCAAACCTAACCTCACATAACCTCAAACCTAACCTCACATAACCTCAAACCTAACCTCACATAACCTCAAACCTAACCTCACATAACCTCAAACCTAATCTCACATAACCTCAAACCTAACCTCACATAACCTCAAACCTAACCTCACATAACCTCAAACCTAACCTCACATAACCTCAAACCTAACCTCACATAACCTCAAACCTAACCTCACATAACCTCAAACCTAACCTCACATAACCTTAAACCTAACCTCACATAACCTCAAACCTAACCTAACCTAACCTAACCTCAAACCTAACCTAACCTAACCTAACCTCAAACCTAACCTAACCTAACCAAACCTCAAACCTAACCTAACCTAACCTAACCTTAAACCTAACCTAACCTAACCTCAAACCTAACCTAACCTATCCTAACCTCAAACCTAACCTAACCTCAAACCAAACCTAACCTAACCTAACCTCAAACCTAACCTAACCTAACCTCAAACCTAACCTAACCTCAAACCTAACCTAACCTAACCTAACCTCAAACCTAACCTAACCTAACCTCAAACCTAACCTAACCTAACCTAATCTCAAACCTAACCTAACCTAACCTAACCTCAAACCTAACCTAACCTAACCTAACCTCAAACCTAACCTAACCTAACCTAACCTCAAACCTAACCTAACCTAACCTAACCTCAAACCTAACCTAACCTAACCTAACGTCAAACCTAACCTAACCTAACCTCAAACCTAACCTAACCTAACCTAACCTCAAACCTAACCTAACCTAACCAAACCTCAAACCTAACCTAACCTAACCTAATCTCAAACCTAACCTAACCTAACCTAACCTCAAACCTAACCTAACCTAACCTAACCTCCAACCTAACCTAACCTCTAACCTAACCTAACCTAACATAACCTCAAACCTAACCTAACCTAACCTAACTTCAAACCTAACCTAACCTAACCTAACCTCAAACCTAACCTAACCTAACCTCAAACCTAACCTAACCTAACCTCAAACCTAACCTAACCTAACCTAACCTCAAACCTAACCTAACCTAACCTCAAACCTAACCTAACCTAACCTAACCTCAAACCTAACCTAACCTAACCTCAAACCTAACCTAACCTAACCAAACCTCAAGCCTAACCTAACCTAACCTAACCTTAAACCTAACCTAACCTAACCTCAAACCTAACCTGACCTAACCTAACCTCAAACCTAACCTAACCTAACCTAACCTCAAACCTAACCTAACCTAACCTAACCTCAAACCTAACCTAACCTAACCTCAAACCTAACCTAACCTAACCTCAAACCTAACCTAACCTAACCTCAAACCTAACCTAACCTAAACTAACCTCAAAAATAACCTAACCTAACCTAACCTCAAACCTAACCTAACCTCAAACCTAACCTAACTTAAACTAACCTCAAACCTAACCTCACATAACCTCAAACCTAACCTCACATAACCTAACCTCACATAACTTCAAACCTAACCTCACATAACCTCAAACCTAACCTCACATAACCTCAAACCTAACCTCACATAACCTCAAACCTAACCTCACATAACCTCAAACCTAACCTCACATAACCTCAAACCTAACCTCACATAAACTCAAACCTAACCTCACATATCCTCAAACCTAACCTCACATAACCTCAAACCTAACCTCACATAACCTCAAACCTAACCTCACCTAACCTCAAACCTAACCTAACCCAACCTAACCTAACCTCTAACCTAACCTAACCTAACCTCAGACCAAACCTAACCTAACCTAACCTCACCTAACCACAAACCTAACCTAACCCAACCTAACCTAACCTCAAACCTAAGCTAACCTAACCTAACCTCAAACCTAACCTAACCTAACTTCAAACCTAACCTAACCTAACCTAACCTCAAACCTAACCTAACCTAACCTCAAACCTAACCTAACCTAACCTCAAACCTAACCTAACCTAACCTAACCTCAAACCTAACCTAACCTAACCTAACCTAAAACCTAACCTAACCTAACCTAACCTCAAACCTAACCTAACCTAACCTAACCTCAAACCTAACCTAACCTAACCAAACCTCAAACCTAACCTAACCTAACCTAACCTGAAACCTAACCTAACCTAACCTCAAACCTAACCTAACCTAACCTAACCTCAAACCTAACCTAACCTAACCTAACCTCAAACCTAACCTAACCTAACCTAACCTCAAACCTAACCTAACCTAACCTCAAACATAACCTAACCTCAAACCTAACCTAACCTAACCTAACCTCAAACCTAACCTAACCTAACCTCAAACCTAACCTAACCTAACCTAATCTCAAACCTAACCTAACCTAACCTAACCTCAAACCTAACCTAACCTAACCTAACCTCAAACCTAACCTAACCTAACCTAACGTCAAACCTAACCTAACCTAACCTAACCTCAAACCTAACCTAACCTAACCTAACGTCAAACCTAACCTAACCTAACCTCAAACCTAACCTAACCTAACCTAACCTCAAACCTAACCTAACCTAACCAAACCTCAAACCTAACCTAACCTAACCTAACCTCAAACCTAACCTAACCTAACCTAACCTCAAACCTAACCTAACCTAACCTAACCTCAAACCTAACCTAACCTCAAACCTAACCTAACCTAACCTAACCTCAAACCTAACCTAACCTAACCTAACTTCAAACCTAACCTAACCTAACCTAACCCCAAACCTAACCTAACCTAACCTCAAACCTAACCTAACCCAACCTCAAACCTAACCTCAAACCTAACCTAACCTAACCTAACCTCAAACCTAACCTAACCTAACCTAACCTCAAACATAACCTAACCTAACCTCAAACCTAACCTAACCTAACCAAACCTCAAACCTAACCTAACCTAACCTTAAACCTAACCTAACCTAACCTCAAACCTAACCTGACCTAACCTAACCTCAAACCTAACCTAACCTAACCTAACCTCAAACCTAACCTAACCTAACCTAACCTCAAACCTAACCTAACCTCAAACCTAACCTAACCTAACCTAACCTCAAACCTAACCTAACCTAACCTCAAACCTAACCTAACCTAACCTAACCTCAAAAATAACCTAACCTAACCTAACCTCAAACCTAACCTAACCTAACCTCAAACCTAACCTAACCTAACCTAACCTCAAAAATAACCTAACCTAACCTAACCTCAAACCTAACCTAACCTCAAACCTAACCTAACTTAAACTAACCTCAAACCTAACCTCACATAACCTCAAACCTAACCTCACATAACCTCAAACCTAACCTCACATAACCTCAAACCTAACCTCACATAACCTCAAACCTAACCTCACATAAACTCAAACCTAACCTCACATAACCTCAAACCTAACCTCACATAACTTCAAACCTAACCTCACATAGCCTCAAACCTAACCTCACATAACCTCAAACCTAACCTCACATAACCTCAAACCTAACCTCACATAACCTCAAACCTAACCTCACATAACCTCAAACCTAACCTCACATAACTTTAAACCTAACCTCACATAACTTCAAACCTAACCTCACATAACCTCAAACCTAACCTCACATAACCTCAAACCTAACCTCACATAACCTCAAACCTAACCTCACATAACCTCAAACCTAACCTCACATAACCTCAAACCTAACCTCACATAACCTCAAACCTAACCTCACATAACCTCAAACCTAACCTAACCTAACCTCAAACCTAACCTCACATAACCTCAAACCTAACCTCACATAACCTCAAACCTAACCTCACATAACCTCAAACCTAACCTCACATAACCTCAAACCTAACCTCACATAACCTCAAACCTAACCTCACATAACCTTAAACCTAACCTCACATAACCTCAAACCTAACCTAACCTAACCTAACCTCAAACCTAACCTAACCTAACCTAACCTCAAACCTAACCTAACCTAACCAAACCTCAAACCTAACCTAACCTAACCTAACCTTAAACCTAACCTAACATAACCTCAAACCTAACCTAACCTAACCTAACCTCAAACCTAACCTAACCTAACCTAACCTCAAACCTAACCTAACCTAACCTAACCTCAAACCTAACCTAACCTAACCTCAAACCTAACCTAACCTCAAACCTAACCTAACCTAACCTAACCTCAAACCTAACCTAACCTAACCTCAAACCTAACCTAACCTAACCTAATCTCAAACCTAACCTAACCTAACCTAACCTCAAACCTAACCTAACCTAACCTAACCTCAAACCTAACCTAACCTAACCTAACCTCAAAAATAACCTAACCTAACCTAGCCTCAAACCTAACCTAACCTCAAACCTAACCTTACCTAACCTAACCTCAAACCTAACCTAACCTAACCTCAAACCTAACCTAACCTAACCTAATCTCAAACCTAACCTAACCTAACCTAACCTCAAACCTAACCTAACCTAACCTAACCTAAAACCTAACCTCACATAACCTCAAACCTAACCTCACATAACCTCAAACCTAACCTCACATAACCTCAAACCTAACCTCACATAACCTCAAACCTAACCTCACATAACCTCAAACCTAACCTCACATAAACTCAAACCTAACCTCACATAACCTCAAACCTAACCTCACATAACTTCAAACCTAACCTCACATAACCTCGAACCTAACCTCACATAACCTCAAACCTAACCTCACATAACCTCAAACCTAACCTCACATAACCTCAAACCTAACCTCACATAACCTCAAACCTAACCTCACATAACTTTAAACCTAACCTCACATAACCTCAAACCTAACCTCACATAACCTCAAACTTAACCTCACATAACTTCAAACCTAACCTCACATAACCTCAAACCTAACCTCACATAACCTCAAACCTAACCTCACATAACCTCAAACCTAACCTCACATAACCTCAAACCTAACCTCACATAACCTCAAACCTAACCTCACATAACCTCAAACCTAACCTCACATAACCTCAAACCTAACCTCACATAACCTTAAACCTAACCTCACATAACCTCAAACCTAACCTAACCTAACCTAACCTCAAACCTAACCTAACCTAACCTAACCTCAAACCTAACCTAACCTAACCTAACCTCAAACCTAACCTAACCTAACCAAACCTCAAACTTAACCTAACCTAACCTAACCTTAAACCTAACCTAACCTAACCTCAAACCTAACCTAACCTAACCTAACCTCAAACCTAACCTAACCTAACCTAACCTCAAACCTAACCTAACCTAACCTCAAACCTAACCTAACCTAACCTCAAACCTAACCTAACCTCAAACCTAACCTAACCTAACCTAACCTCAAAACTAACCTAACCTAACCTCAAACCTAACCTAACCTAACCTAATCTCAAACCTAACCTAACCTAACCTAACCTCAAACCTAACCTAACCTAACCTAACCTCAAACCTAACCTAACCTAACCTCAAACCTAACCTAACCTAACCTAACCTCAAACCTAACCTAACCTAACCTAACGTCAAACCTAACCTAACCTAACCTCAAACCTAACCTAACCTAACCTAACCTCAAACCTAACCTAACCAAACCAAACCTCAAACCTAACCTAACCTAACCTAACCTCAAACCTAACCTAACCTAACCTAACCTCAAACCTAACCTAACCTAACCTAACCTCAAACCAAACCTAACCTCAAACCTAACCTAACCTAACCTAACCTCAAACCTAACCTAACCTAACTACAAACCTAACCTAACCTAACCTAACCTCAAACCTAACCTAACCTAACCTCAAACCTAACCTAACCTAACCTCAAACCTAACCTAACCTAACCTAACCTCAAACCTAACCTAACCTAACCTAACCTCAAACCTAACCTAACCTAACCTAACCTTAAACCTAACCTAACCTAACCTAACCTCAAACCTAACCTAACCTAACCTCAAACCTAACCTAACCTAACCAAACCTCAAACCTAACCTAACCTAACCTAACCTTAAACCTAACCTAACCTAACCTCAAACCTAACCTGACCTAACCTAACCTCAAACCTAACCTAACCTAACCTAACCTCAAACCTAACCTAACCTAACCTAACCTCAAACCTAACCTAACCTCAAACCTAACCTAACCTAACCTAACCTCAAACCTAACCTAACCTAACCTCAAACCTAACCTAACCTAACCTAACCTCAAAAATAACCTAACCTAACCTAATCTCAAACCTAACCTAACCTCAAACCTAACCTAACTTAAACTAACCTCAAACCTAACCTCACATAACCTCAAACCTAACCTCACATAACCTCAAACCTAACCTCACATAACCTCAAACCTAACCTCACATAACCTCAAACCTAACCTCATATAACCTCAAACCTAACCTCACATAACCTCAAACCTAACCTCACATAACCTCAAACCTAACCTCACATAAACTCAAACCTAACCTCACATAACCTCAAACCTAACCTCACATAACTTCAAACCTAACCTCACATAACCTCAAACCTAACCTCACATAACCTCAAACTTAACCTCACATAACCTCAAACCTAACCTCACATAACCTCAAACCTAACCTAACCTAACCTCGAACCTAACCTAACCTAACCTAACCTCGAACCTAACCTAACCTAACCTAACCTCGAACCTAACCTAATCAAACCTAACCTAACCTCGAACCTAACCTCACCTAACCAAACCTGGAACCTAACCTAACCTAACCTAACCTCGAACCTGACCTAACCTAACCTAACCTCGAACCTAACCTAACCTAACCTAACTTCGAACCTAACCTAACCTAATCTAACCTCGAACCTAACCTAACCTAACCAAACCTCGAACCTAACCTAACCTAACCTAACCTCGAACCTAACCTAACCTAACCTCGAACCTAACCTAACCTAACCTAACCTCGAACCTAACCTAACCTAACCTCAAACCTAACCTAACCTAACCTAACCTCAAACCTAACCTAACCTAACCTAACCTCAAACCTAACCTAACCTAACCTCAAACCTAACCTAACCTAACCTCAAACCTAACCTAACCTAACCTCAAACCTAACCTAACCTAACCTCAAACCAAACCTAACCTAACCTCAAACCTAACCTAACCTAACCTAACCTCAAACCTAACCTAACCTAACCTAACCTCAAACCTAACCTAACCTAACCTCAAACCTAACCAAACCTAACCTAACCTAACCTAACCTAACCAAACCTAACCTAACCTAACCTCAAACTTAACCTAACCTAACTTTAAACCTAACCTAACCTAACCTCAAACTTAACCTAACCTAACCTCAAACCTAACCTAACCTAACCTCAAACCTAACCTAACCTAACCTCAAACCTACCCTAACCTAACCTCAAACCTAACCTAACCTAACCTCGAACCTAACCTAACCTAACCTAACCTCGAACTTAACCTAACCTAACCTAACCTCGAACCTAACCTAACCTAACCTAACCTCGAACCTAACCTAACCTAACCTAACCTCGAACCTAACCTAACTTAACCTAACCTCGAACCTAACCTAACCAAACCTAACCTCGAACCTTACCTAACCTAACCTAACCTAACTTAACCTAACCTAACCTCGAACCTAACCTAACCTAACCTAACCTCAAACCTAACCTAACCTAACCTAACCTCGAACCTAACCTAACCTCGAACCTAACCTAACCTAACCTAACCTCAAACCTAACCTAACCTAACCTAACCTCGAACCTAACCAAACCTAACCTAACCTCGAACCTAACCTAACCTCGAACCTAACCTAACCTAACCTAACCTCGAACCTAACCTAACCTAACCTAACCTCGAACCTAACCTCACCTAACCTAACCTCGAACCTAACCTAACCTAACCTAACCTCGAACCTAACCTAACCTAACCTAACCTCGAACCTAACCTAACCTAACCTAACCTCGAACCTATCCTAACCTAACCTAACCTCAAACCTAACCTAACCTAACCTCGAACCTAACCTAACCTAACTTAACCTCAACCTAACCTAACCTAACCTCAACCTAACCTAACCTAACCTCAACCTAACCTAACCTAACCTAACCTCGAACCTAACCTAACCTAACTTAACCTCGAACCTAACCTAACCTAACCTAACCTCGAACCTAACCTAACCTAACCTAACCTCGAACCTAAGCTAACCTAACCTAACCTCGAACCTAACCTAACCTGACCTAACCTCAAACCTAACCTAACCTAACCTCAAACCTAACCTAACTTAACCTAACCTCAAACCTAACCTAACCTAACCTAACCTCATAGCTAACCAAACCTAACCTAACCTCAAACCTAACCTAACCTAACCTAACCTCAAACCTAACCTAACCTCAAACCTAACCTAACCTAACCTAACCTCAAACCTAACCTAACCTAACCTAATCTCAAACCTATCCTAACCTAACCTAACCTCAAACCTAACCTAACCTAACCTAACCTCAAACCTAACCTAACCTAACCTCAAACCTAACATAACCTAACCTAACCTCAAACCTAACCTAACCTAACCTAACCTCAAACCTAACCTAACCTAACCTAACCTAACCTCAAACCTAACGTAACCTAACCTAACCTCAAACCTAACCTAACCTAACCTAAAATCAAACCTAACCTAACCTAACCTAACCTAGCCTCAAACCTAACCTAACCTAACATAACCTCAAACCTAACCTAACCTAACCTCAAATCTAACCTAACCTATCCTAACCTCAAACCAAACCTAACCTAACCTATCCTCAAACCTAACCTAACCTAACCACAAACCTAACTTAACCGAACCTAACCTCAAACCTAACTTAACCTAACCTAACCTTAAACATAACCTAACCTAACCTAACCTCAAACCTAACCTAACCTAACCTAATCTCAAACCTAACCTAACCTAACCTAACCTCAAACCTAACCTAACCTAACCTCAAACCAATCCTTACCTAACCTCAAACCTAACCTAACCTCAAACCTAACCTAACCTAACATCAAACCTAACCAAACCTAACCTCAAACCTAACCTAACCTAACCTAACCTCAAACCTAACCAAACCTAACCTAACCTCAAACCTAACCTAACCTAACCTAACCTCAAACCTAACCTAACCTAACCTCAAACCTAACCTAACCTAACCTAACCTCAAACCTAACCTAACCTAACCTAACCTAACCTCAAACCTAACCTAACCTAACCTCAAACCTAACCTAACCTAACCTAACCTAACCTAACCTAACCTAACCTAACCTCGAACCTAACCTAACTTAAAATAACCTCAAACCTAACCTAACCTAACCTCAAACCTAACCTAACCTAACCTCAAACCTAACCCAACCTAACCTAACCTCATACCTTACCTAACCTAACCTCAAACCTAACCTAACCTAACCTAACCTAACCTCACATAACCTAACCTCAAACATAACCTAACCTAACCTCGAACCTAACCTAACCTAACCTAACCTCAAACCTAACCTAACCTAACCTAACCTCGAACCTAACCTAACCTCCAACCTAACCTAACCTAACCTAACCTCAAACCTAACCTAACCTAACCTAACCTCGAACCTAATCAAACCTAACCTAACCTAACCTAACCTCGAACCTAACCTAACCTAACCTCAAACCTAACCTAACCTAACCTCGAACCTAACCTAACCTAACTTAACCTCAACCTAACCTAACCTAACCTCAACCTAACCTAACTTAACCTCAACCTAACCTAACCTAACCTAACCTTGAACCTAACCTAACCAAACCTCGAACATAACCTAACTTAATCTCAAACCTAACCTAACCTAACCTAACCTCAAACCTAACCTAACCTAACCTAACCTCAAACCTAACCTAACCTAACCTAACCTCAAACCTAACCTAACCTAACCTAACCTCAAACCTAACCTAACATAACCTAACCTCAAACCTAACCTAACCTAACCTCAAACCTAACCTAACCTAACCTATCCTCAAACCTAACCTAACCTAACCTCAAACCTAACCTAACCTAACCTCAAACCTAACCTAACCTAACCTAACCTCAAACCTAACCTAACCTAACCTAACCTCAAACCTAACCTAACCTAACCTCAAACCTAACCTAACCTAACCTCAAACCTAACCTAACCTAACCTAACCTCAAACCTAACCTAACCAAACCTAACCTTAAACCTAACCTAACCTAACGTAACCTCAAACCTAACCTAACCTAACCTAACCTCAAACCTAACCTAACCTAACCTAACCTCAAACCTAACCTAACCTAACCTAACCTCAAACCTAACTTAACCTCAAACCTAACCTAACTTCAAACCTAACCTAACCTAACCTCAAACCTAACCTAACCTGACCTCAAACCTAACCTAACCTAACCTAACCTCAAACCTAACCTAACCTAACCTCAAACCTAACGTAACCTAACCTAACCTCAAACCTAACCTAACCTAACCTAACCTCAAACCTAACCTAACTTAACCAAACCTAGCCTCAAACCTAACCTAACCTTACATAACCTCAAACCTAACCTAACCTAACCTAACCTCAAATCTAACCTAACCTAACCTAACCTCAAACCAAACCTAAGTTAACCTGACCTCAAACCTACCCTAACCTAACCTAACCTCAAACCTAACTTAACCTAACCTAACCTCAAACCTAACCTAACCTAACCTAACCTTAAACATAACCTAACCTAACCTAACCTCAAACCTAACCTAACCTAACCTAATCTCAAACCTAACCTAACCTAACTTAACCTCAAACCTAACCTAACCTAACCTAACCTCAAACCAATCCTTACCTAACCTCAAACCTAACCTAACCTCAAACCTAACCTAACCTAACCTCAAACCTAACCTAACCTAACCTCAAACCTAACCTAACCTAACCTAACCTCAAAAATAACCTAACCTAACCTAACCTCAAACCTAACCTAACCTCAAACCTAACCTAACTTAAACTAACCTCAAACCTAACCTCACATAACCTCAAACCTAACCTCACATAACCTCAAACCTAACCTCACATAACCTCAAACCTAACCTCACATAACCTCAAACCTAACCTCACATAAACTCAAACCTAACCTCACATAACCTCAAACCTAACCTCACATAACTTCAAACCTAACCTCACATAGCCTCAAACCTAACCTCACATAACCTCAAACCTAACCTCACATAACCTCAAACCTAACCTCACATAACCTCAAACCTAACCTCACATAACCTCAAACCTAACCTCACATAACTTTAAACCTAACCTCACATAACTTCAAACCTAACCTCACATAACCTCAAACCTAACCTCACATAACCTCAAACCTAACCTCACATAACCTCAAACCTAACCTCACATAACCTCAAACCTAACCTCACATAACCTCAAACCTAACCTCACATAACCTCAAACCTAACCTCACATAACCTCAAACCTAACCTCACATAACCTCAAACCTAACCTCACATAACCTCAAACCTAACCTCACATAACCTCAAACCTAACCTCACATAACCTTAAACCTAACCTCACATAACCTCAAACCTAACCTAACCTAACCTAACCTCAAACCTAACCTAACCTAACCTAACCTCAAACCTAACCTAACCTAACCTAACCTCAAACCTAACCTAACCTAACCAAACCTCAAACTTAACCTAACCTAACCTAACCTTAAACCTAACCTAACCTAACCTCAAACCTAACCTAACCTAACCTAACCTCAAACCTAACCTAACCTAACCTAACCTCAAACCTAACCTAACCTAACCTCAAACCTAACCTAACCTAACCTCAAACCTAACCTAACCTCAAACCTAACCTAACCTAACCTAACCTCAAAACTAACCTAACCTAACCTCAAACCTAACCTAACCTAACCTAATCTCAAACCTAACCTAACCTAACCTAACCTCAAACCTAACCTAACCTAACCTAACCTCAAACCTAACCTAACCTAACCTCAAACCTAACCTAACCTAACCTAACCTCAAACCTAACCTAACCTAACCTAACGTCAAACCTAACCTAACCTAACCTCAAACCTAACCTAACGTCAAACCTAACCTAACCTAACCTCAAACCTAACCTAACCTAACCTAACCTCAAACCTAACCTAACCAAACCAAACCTCAAACCTAACCTAACCTAACCTAACCTCAAACCTAACCTAACCTAACCTAACCTCAAACCTAACCTAACCTAACCTAACCTCAAACCAAACCTAACCTCAAACCTAACCTAACCTAACCTAACCTCAAACCTAACCTAACCTAACTTCAAACCTAACCTAACCTAACCTAACCTCAAACCTAACCTAACCTAACCTCAAACCTAACCTAACCTAACCTCAAACCTAACCTAACCTAACCTAACCTCAAACCTAACCTAACCTAACCTAACCTCAAACCTAACCTAACCTAACCTAACCTTAAACCTAACCTAACCTAACCTAACCTCAAACCTAACCTAACCTAACCTCAAACCTAACCTAACCTAACCAAACCTCAAACCTAACCTAACCTAACCTAACCTTAAACCTAACCTAACCTAACCTCAAACCTAACCTGACCTAACCTAACCTCAAACCTAACCTAACCTAACCTAACCTCAAACCTAACCTAACCTAACCTAACCTCAAACCTAACCTAACCTCAAACCTAACCTAACCTAACCTAACCTCAAACCTAACCTAACCTAACCTCAAACCTAACCTAACCTAACCTAACCTCAAAAATAACCTAACCTAACCTAATCTCAAACCTAACCTAACCTCAAACCTAACCTAACTTAAACTAACCTCAAACCTAACCTCACATAACCTCAAACCTAACCTCACATAACCTCAAACCTAACCTCACATAACCTCAAACCTAACCTCACATAACCTCAAACCTAACCTCATATAACCTCAAACCTAACCTCACATAACCTCAAACCTAACCTCACATAACCTCAAACCTAACCTCACATAAACTCAAACCTAACCTCACATAACCTCAAACCTAACCTCACATAACTTCAAACCTAACCTCACATAACCTCAAACCTAACCTCACATAACCTCAAACTTAACCTCACATAACCTCAAACCTAACCTCACATAACCTCAAACCTAACCTAACCTAACCTCGAACCTAACCTAACCTAACCTAACCTCGAACCTAACCTAACCTAACCTAACCTCGAACCTAACCTAATCAAACCTAACCTAACCTCGAACCTAACCTCACCTAACCAAACCTGGAACCTAACCTAACCTAACCTAACCTCGAACCTGACCTAACCTAACCTAACCTCGAACCTAACCTAACCTAACCTAACTTCGAACCTAACCTAACCTAATCTAACCTCGAACCTAACCTAACCTAACCAAACCTCGAACCTAACCTAACCTAACCTAACCTCGAACCTAACCTAACCTAACCTCGAACCTAACCTAACCTAACCTAACCTCGAACCTAACCTAACCTAACCTCAAACCTAACCTAACCTAACCTAACCTCAAACCTAACCTAACCTAACCTAACCTCAAACCTAACCTAACCTAACCTCAAACCTAACCTAACCTAACCTCAAACCTAACCTAACCTAACCTCAAACCTAACCTAACCTAACCTCAAACCAAACCTAACCTAACCTCAAACCTAACCTAACCTAACCTAACCTCAAACCTAACCTAACCTAACCTAACCTCAAACCTAACCTAACCTAACCTCAAACCTAACCAAACCTAACCTAACCTAACCTAACCTAACCAAACCTAACCTAACCTAACCTCAAACTTAACCTAACCTAACTTTAAACCTAACCTAACCTAACCTCAAACTTAACCTAACCTAACCTCAAACCTAACCTAACCTAACCTCAAACCTAACCTAACCTAACCTCAAACCTACCCTAACCTAACCTCAAACCTAACCTAACCTAACCTCGAACCTAACCTAACCTAACCTAACCTCGAACTTAACCTAACCTAACCTAACCTCGAACCTAACCTAACCTAACCTAACCTCGAACCTAACCTAACCTAACCTAACCTCGAACCTAACCTAACCTAACCTAACCTCGAACCTAACCTAACCAAACCTAACCTCGAACCTTACCTAACCTAACCTAACCTAACTTAACCTAACCTAACCTCGAACCTAACCTAACCTAACCTAACCTCAAACCTAACCTAACCTAACCTAACCTCGAACCTAACCTAACCTCGAACCTAACCTAACCTAACCTAACCTCAAACCTAACCTAACCTAACCTAACCTCGAACCTAACCAAACCTAACCTAACCTCGAACCTAACCTAACCTCGAACCTAACCTAACCTAACCTAACCTCGAACCTAACCTAACCTAACCTAACCTCGAACCTAACCTCACCTAACCTAACCTCGAACCTAACCTAACCTAACCTAACCTCGAACCTAACCTAACCTAACCTAACCTCGAACCTAACCTAACCTAACCTAACCTCGAACCTATCCTAACCTAACCTAACCTCAAACCTAACCTAACCTAACCTCGAACCTAACCTAACCTAACTTAACCTCAACCTAACCTAACCTAACCTCAACCTAACCTAACCTAACCTCAACCTAACCTAACCTAACCTAACCTCGAACCTAACCTAACCTAACTTAACCTCGAACCTAACCTAACCTAACCTAACCTCGAACCTAACCTAACCTAACCTAACCTCGAACCTAAGCTAACCTAACCTAACCTCGAACCTAACCTAACCTGACCTAACCTCAAACCTAACCTAACCTAACCTCAAACCTAACCTAACTTAACCTAACCTCAAACCTAACCTAACCTAACCTAACCTCATAGCTAACCAAACCTAACCTAACCTCAAACCTAACCTAACCTAACCTAACCTCAAACCTAACCTAACCTCAAACCTAACCTAACCTAACCTAACCTCAAACCTAACCTAACCTAACCTAATCTCAAACCTATCCTAACCTAACCTAACCTCAAACCTAACCTAACCTAACCTAACCTCAAACCTAACCTAACCTAACCTCAAACCTAACATAACCTAACCTAACCTCAAACCTAACCTAACCTAACCTAACCTCAAACCTAACCTAACCTAACCTAACCTAACCTCAAACCTAACGTAACCTAACCTAACCTCAAACCTAACCTAACCTAACCTAAAATCAAACCTAACCTAACCTAACCTAACCTAGCCTCAAACCTAACCTAACCTAACATAACCTCAAACCTAACCTAACCTAACCTCAAATCTAACCTAACCTATCCTAACCTCAAACCAAACCTAACCTAACCTATCCTCAAACCTAACCTAACCTAACCACAAACCTAACTTAACCGAACCTAACCTCAAACCTAACTTAACCTAACCTAACCTTAAACATAACCTAACCTAACCTAACCTCAAACCTAACCTAACCTAACCTAATCTCAAACCTAACCTAACCTAACCTAACCTCAAACCTAACCTAACCTAACCTCAAACCAATCCTTACCTAACCTCAAACCTAACCTAACCTCAAACCTAACCTAACCTAACATCAAACCTAACCAAACCTAACCTCAAACCTAACCTAACCTAACCTAACCTCAAACCTAACCAAACCTAACCTAACCTCAAACCTAACCTAACCTAACCTAACCTCAAACCTAACCTAACCTAACCTCAAACCTAACCTAACCTAACCTAACCTCAAACCTAACCTAACCTAACCTAACCTAACCTCAAACCTAACCTAACCTAACCTCAAACCTAACCTAACCTAACCTAACCTAACCTAACCTAACCTAACCTAACCTCGAACCTAACCTAACTTAAAATAACCTCAAACCTAACCTAACCTAACCTCAAACCTAACCTAACCTAACCTCAAACCTAACCCAACCTAACCTAACCTCATACCTTACCTAACCTAACCTCAAACCTAACCTAACCTAACCTAACCTAACCTCACATAACCTAACCTCAAACATAACCTAACCTAACCTCGAACCTAACCTAACCTAACCTAACCTCAAACCTAACCTAACCTAACCTAACCTCGAACCTAACCTAACCTCCAACCTAACCTAACCTAACCTAACCTCAAACCTAACCTAACCTAACCTAACCTCGAACCTAATCAAACCTAACCTAACCTAACCTAACCTCGAACCTAACCTAACCTAACCTCAAACCTAACCTAACCTAACCTCGAACCTAACCTAACCTAACTTAACCTCAACCTAACCTAACCTAACCTCAACCTAACCTAACTTAACCTCAACCTAACCTAACCTAACCTAACCTTGAACCTAACCTAACCAAACCTCGAACATAACCTAACTTAATCTCAAACCTAACCTAACCTAACCTAACCTCAAACCTAACCTAACCTAACCTAACCTCAAACCTAACCTAACCTAACCTAACCTAACCTCAAACCTAACCTAACCTAACCTAACCTCAAACCTAACCTAACCTAACCTAACCTCAAACCTAACCTAACCAAACCTAACTTTAAACCTAACCTAACCTAACGTAACCTCAAACCTAACCTAACCTAACCTCAAACCTAACCTAACCTAACCTCAAACCTAACCAAACCTAACCTAACCCTAAACCTAACCTAACCTAACCTAACCTCAAACCTAACCTAACCTCAAACCTAACCTAACCTCAAACCTAACCTAACCTAACCTAATTTCAAACCTAACCTAACCTAACCTCAAACTAACCTAACCTAACCTCAAACCTAACCTAACCTAACCTAACCTCAAACCTAACCTAACCTAACCTAACCTCAAACCTAACCTAACCTAACCTTAAACCTAACCTAACCTAACCTAACCTCACCTAACTTCAAACCTAACCTAACCTAACCTCAAACCTAACCTACCCTAACCTCAAACCTAACCTAACCTAACCTAACCTTAAACCTAACCTAACCTAACCTAACCTCAAACCTAACCAAACCAAACCTAACCTCAAACCTAACCTAACCAAACCTAACCTCAAACCTAACCTAACCTAACCTCAAACCTAACCTAATCTAACCTTAAACCTAACCTAACCTAACCTAACCTCAAACCTAACCTAACCTAACCTCAAACCTAACCTAACCTAACCTCAAACCTAACCTAACCTAACCTCAAACCTAACCTAACCTAACCTTAAACCTAACCTAACCTAACCTAACCTCACCTAACTTCAAACCTAGCCTAACCTAACCTAACCTCAAACCTAACCTAACCTAACCTCAAACCTAACCTAACCTAACCTAACCTTAAACCTAACCTAACCTAACCTAACCTCAAACCTAACCTAACCTCAAACCTAACCTAACCTAACCTAACCTCAAACCTATCCTAACCTAACCTCAAACCTAACCTAATCTAACCTCAAACCTAACCTAACCTAACCTAACCTCAAACCTAACCTAACCTAACCTCAAACCTAACCTAACCTAACCTAACCTCAAACCTAACCTAACCTAACCTACCCTCAAACCTAACCTAACCTCAAACCTACCCTAACCTAACCTAACCTTAAACCTAACCTAACCTAATCTAACCTCAAACCTAACCTAACCTAACCTAACCTCAAACCTAACCTAACCTAACCCAACCTCAAACCTAACCTAACCAAACCTAACCTCAAACCTAACCTAACCTAACCTCACACCAAACCTAACCTAACCTAACCTCAAACCTAACCTAACCTAACCTCAAACCTAACCTAATCTAACCTCAAACCTAACCTAACCTAACCTAACCTCAAACCTAACCTAACCTAACCTCAAACCTAACCTAACCTAACCTAACCTCAAACCTAACCTAACCTAACCTACCCTCAAACCTAACCTAACCTCAAACCTACCCTAACCTAACCTAACCTTAAACCTAACCTAACCTAATCTAACCTCAAACCTAACCTAACCTAACCTAACCTCAAACCTAACCTAACCTAACCCAACCTCAAACCTAACCTAACCAAACCTAACCTCAAACCTAACCTAACCTAACCTCACACCAAACCTAACCTAACCTAACCTCAAACCTAACCTAACCTAACCTCAAACCTAACCTAACCTAACCTAACCTCAAACCTATCCTAACCTAACCTAACCTCAAACCTAACCTAACCTAACCTAACCTTTAAACCTAACCTAACCTAACCTCAAACCTAACCTAACCTAACCTCAAACCTAACCTAACCTAATCTAACCTCAAACCTAACCTAACCTAACCTAACCTCAAACATAACCAAACCTAACCTAACCTAACCTCAAACCTAACCTAACCTAACCTCAAACCTAACCTAACCTAACCTAACCTCAACCCAAACCTCAATCCAAACCTCAATCTCAACCTCATCTCCAACCTCAGCCCCGACCTTAACCTTAACCTATATCTCAACCTCAATCTCAATCCCAACCTCAACCCAAACCTCAATATTAACCTTAACTTCAACCTCAACCTCAGCCCTAACCTCAACCCAAACTTCAATCCAAACCTCAGCCTCAACTCCAACCTCTACCTCAGCCCCAATATCAACCTCAACCTCTATCCCAACCTTAACCAAAACTTCAACCTCAACTCAATCCTCAACCTCAATCCAAATCTCAACATCTACCTCAACCATTATTACAATCTCAACCTCAATCCCAACCTCAACCCAAACCTCAACCTCAACCTCTATCCCAACCTCAACCACAATTCCAACCTCTAACCAAACCTTAATCCAAGCCTCAACCTTAGCCCAAACCTCAACCCAAATCTCAAACCAAACCTCAACCTCAACCTCAGCCCAAACCTCAACCCAAACCTCAATCCAAACCTCAACCTCAACTCTAACATAAACCTCAGCCCCAACCTCAACATCAATCTCAATTCCACCCTCAACCTAAACCTCAACCTCATCTCCAACCTCAAATCAAACCTCAATCCAAACCTCAACCTCAACTCCAATCTCAACCTCAGCCCCAACCTCAACCTCTATCCTAACCTCTACTCCTACCTCAACCTCAACCTTAATATATATATAATGTTTAATAATTAATTATTAATAATGCTGGCCTCTGATTGGCCGATAAAATGCTGGCCTCTGATTGGCCGATGAAATGCTTGCCTCTGATTGGCCGATGAAATGCTGGCCTCTAATTGGCCAATGAAATGCTGGCCTCTGATTGGCCATTGAAAGGCTGGCCTCTGATTGGCCGTTGAAATGCTGGCCTCTGATTGGCCGAGGAAATGCTGGCCTCTTATTGGCCGAGGAAATGCTGGCCTCTGATTGGCCGATGGAATGCTGGCCTCTGATTGGCCAATGAAATGCTGGCCTCTGATTGGTCAATGGAATGTTGGTCTCTGATTGGCCGATGGAATGCTGGCCTCTGATTGGCCGATGGGATGCTGGCATCTGATTGGCCGATGAAATGCTGGCCACTGATTGGCTGATGAAATGCTGGCCTCTGGTTTGCCGATGAAATGCTGGCCTCTGATTGGCCAATGAAATGCTGGCCTCTGATTGGCCGATAGAATGCTGGCCTCTGATTGGCCGATGAAATGCTGGCCTCTGATTGGTCGATGGAATGTTGGCCTCTGATTAGCCGATGGAATGCTGGCCTCTGATTGGCCGATGAAATGCTGGCCTCTGATTGGCCGATGAATGCTTGCCTCTGATTGGCTGATGAAATTCTGGCCTCTGATTGGCCGAGGAAATGCTGGCCTCTGATTGGCCGAGGAAATGCTGGCCCTGATTGGCCGAGGAAATGCTGGCCTCTGATTGGCCTATGAAATGCTGTCCTCTGATTGGCTGTTGAAATGCTGGCCTCTGATTGGCCGATGAAATGCTGGCTTCTGATTGGCCGATGGAATGCTGGCTTCTGATTGGCCGATGAAATGCTGGCCGCTGATTGGCCGATGATATGCGAGCCCCTGATTGGCCGATGATATGCTGGCCCCTGATTGGCTGATGAAATGCTGGCCTCTGATTGGTAGATGAAATGCTGGCCTCTGATTGGCCAAGGAATTGCTGGCCTCTGATTGGCCAATGAAATGCTGGCCTCTGATTGGCCAATGGATTAAATGCTGGCCTCTGATTGGCCGATGAAATGCTGGCCTCTGATTGGCTGATGAAATGGTGGCCTCTGATTGGCCGATGAAATGCTGGCCTCTGATTGGCCAATGAAATGGTAGCCTCTGATTGGCCGATGAAATGCTGGCCTCTGATTGGCCGATGAAATGCTGGCCTCTGATTGGCCGATGAAATGCTGGCCTGTGATTGGCTTATGAAATGCTGGCCTCTGATTGGCCGAGGAAATGCTGGCCTCTGATTGGCCGAGGAAATGCTGGCCTCTGATTGGCCGAGGAAATGCTGGCCTCTGATTGGCCGAGGAAATGCTGGCCTCTGATTGGCCGAGGAAATGCTGGCCTCTGATTGGCCGAGGAAATGCTGGCCTCTGATTGGCCGAGGAAATGCTGGCCTCTGATTGGCCGAGGAAATGCTGGCCTCTGATTGGCCGAGGAAATGCTGGCCTCTGATTGGCCGAGGAAATGCTGGCCTCTGATTGGCCGAGGAAATGCTGGCCTCTGATTGGCCGAGGAAATGCTGGCCTCTGATTGGCCGAGGAAATGCTGGCCTCTGATTGGCCAATGAAATGCTGGCCTCTGATTGGCCAATGAAATGCTGGCCTCTGATTGCAATTACCAAATTAAACGGGCTAAGAACCTCTGTTAGTATTGTCAAAATCTATCAAACGTGGCTATAAAACGCTGGCAACACACCAATTATAAAATTAAATGGGCTCTTTAAGAACCTTTGGTAGTATTAAATTATTTACAAATAATTGATTATTTACTAATAGGCTATACAAAACTGCTTCTCTGGGCAAATCCACTTTGGTGCTGTTGAAAACACAGACTACATGGAGAGTGAGACAACCACAACCAACCTGTGGTGTTGGTGGTGATAATCTCACTCTGTGTTTTCAACAGCACCAAAGTGGAGTTGCCCAGAGAAGCAGCTAAAAACGGTTTGTTTACATTATTTTTTTCGTTATAACTTTATATATATGTCTATTTATAATTATGTAGGTTGAGTAATGTAATTACTAATATCTGCTGATAATAATAATAACATAACATAAGTATAAATAACTGTTATAACATATTAATACATTGGTTAATTAATAGCCAATGTTTACTGTGTGTATTGAACTGTGTTATAGTTAATTTATAGCTTAATATTATTAACAAATGATTACCTTATAACTCTATAACATTATATAATGATATATAATTATGAGGAATATTAATATATATATCAAAGATAGAATACCACAATTACTAAAGCCGAAACAATCCATATTTTACAGTTTTTTTATAACATGTCTTCAATAACAAGGAATTATGATTTATTAAATCTTCATCATTACACAAGGTAAGTGTATAATTAATAATAATGTATAACCAATAATTATAATGTGTATTACAATTGTATTATAAACCTAACCTAACCACGTAAAGTTAATAATATTTTAATAATGTTATTTAATAATGTTATTTAATTAATTATAATATATATATCAAAATAAATTATTAGTAAATAATTATTAAACATTATTAAAACATTATTAACTTTACATGGTTAGGTTAGGTTAGGTTTATTATATATATTTCATTGTAATACAAATAATTATTATTGTTTATACATTATTATTAATTATACACTTACCTTATACAATAATAAGGCTTTAATAAATCATAATTCCTTGTTATTGAAGACATGTTTAAAAAAATGTAAAATATGGATTGTTTCGGTTTAGTAATTGTGGTATTCTGTCTTTGATATACATATTTATATTCCTTATAATTATATATATATAAATGTTTCTTTGCTTTATTTATTTATTTATTTATTTATTTAGCTAATATTGGTATTATCTGTGCCGGCGAACTACTGGTTAGGTTAGGTTGTGTTAGGTAGGGTTCGGTTACCTTTATCAATGCTCAGTGGAATTATCTCCTGGAAATGTATTCTCTGCTAGATATTTCAATTTTAAGATACGACATTTCTGTAGTGGAGGGACGAACTGAGGTTGGGCGGACAGTGTTACCAGATATCCTTGGAAAAATTACGGAAGATCCAACAGGCAGTTGTGTACAATACGCTTGACCCACCCAATCGGGATACTTTTAGCTCCTATTCACGAGATCTATTTAATTTTTAAAGATCCCGAAGGATATTAAGTTAGGTCCCGAAGATAGCCACAGTTTAGGTTAGGTTAGGTTAGGTTAAGAGAGAGAGAGAGAGAAGCATCTTTGTATGTGAGAGAGAGAGAGAGAGAGAGAGTGAATTGATAGGCTTTGAAAGGGAATTGTTAGGCTTTGAAAGGGATTTGTTAGGCTTTGAAAGGGAATAGTTAGGCTTTGAAAGGGCATTGTTAGGTTTTGAAAGGGAATTGTTAGGCTTTGAAAGGGAATTGTTAGGCTTTGAAAGGGAATTGTTAGACTTAAAAAGGGCATTGTTAGGCTTTAAAAGGGAATTGTCAGGCTTAAAAGGGTATTGTTAGGCATAAAAGGAAATTGTTAGGATTTAAAAGGGAATTGTTAGACTCTACAAGGGAATTGTTAGACTCTACAAGGGAATTGTTAGACTCTACAAGGGAATTGTTAGACTCTACAAGGGAATTGTTAAACTCTGAAAGGGAATTGTTAGGCTTTGAAAGGGAATTGTTAGGCTTTGAAAGGGATTTGTTAGGCTTTGAAAGGGAATTGTTAGGCTTTGAAAAGGAATTGTTAGGCTTTGAAAAGGAATTGTTAGGCTTTGAAAGGGAATTGTTAGGCTTTAAAAGGGAATTGTTAGGCTTTGAAAGGGATTTGTTAGGCTTTGAAAGGGAATTGTTAGGCTTTGAAAGGGAATTGTTAGGCTTTGAAAGGGATTTGTTAGGCTTTGAAAGGGATTTGTTAGGCTTTGAAAGGGATTAGTTAGGCCTTACAAGGGAACTGTTAGATCTTAAAAGGGAATGATAATGAGCGCGATAGAAATGATAGTGGCGACGATAGAAATGATAGTGGCGACGATAAAAATGATAGTGGCGACGATAGAAATGATAGTGGCGACGATAGAAATGATAGTGGCGACGATAGAAATGATAGTGGATACGATAGAAATTATAATGACGACTGGAAGGTGTGCCTGGGGCAGGGAAGGAACGGAAAGGTGTGCCTGGGGCAGGGAAGGACCGGTAAGGTGTGCCTGGGGCAGGGAAGGACCGGTAAGGTGTGCCTGGGGCAGGGTAGGACCCGGAAGGTGTGCCTGGGGCAGGGTAGGACCCGGAAGGTGTGCCTTGGGCAGGTAAGGACCGGAAAGGTGTGCCTGGGGCAGGGAAGGACCGGTAAGGTGTGCCTAGGGCAGGGAAGGACCGGGAAGGTGTGCCTGGGGCAGGGTAGGACCGGGAAGGTGTGCCTTGGGCAGGTAATGACCGGAAAGGTGTGCCTGGGGCAGGGAAGGAACGGAAAGGTGTGCCTTGCTCTGTTACAAGGAAATTTGAACTAGGATTTTGTGTGTTGTTTCCCTTCTCAGCTCTCCTCATGCCCTCTTCCCACAGTTATATCTGATAAGTTTTAGTAGATGTTCATTTCATTGTTTATGGGTAAACAGAGCCCAAGCATCCTCCCCCTTATTGGGCCTCAGTACTGGAGTGAAGCCTGTGTTCCTTCCAGTACACCTTAGGACTATATTCCATGATGCCCCTCCCCCCCCCCTACATACACACATACAGCCCTGGCCAGGTTTTTCACAGCACAGTTTTTAAAATATTTTAGAAGTGTTCATTTGCTGATTAAAAAATAAATAAATAATTAGACTGAGTCACCAGGGTGTGAAGGAGGCTACATTGTCCTCCAATTGTCTACACTTACAGCACACACACATCTCAACACCTGTTTTTCAGTTTCATACAAATCACAGCACATTCCAGAAATTATATAATAAAATAACCCTCCCCTTATAATATTTAAAATGTCTGTGTTTGAATTTTCAAACCAAGGTATGGTACTGTACTGTACTGTACTGTACTGGATATTTGAGGCCTATTTCTGAGGTGTAGAAATTTTTTTTTTATGTTTTTCTATTAATTAATAGCCCCTTTTGAAGTTGTTGAAGTTCTTTCTGGCCTTACATTTAACTGGACCTGGAGGTGATAATATGGCAAGATGTTTTTCTAGCCCCTATAAGTATGGGAAGGTGTGCCTGGGGCAGGGAAGGTGTGCCTGGGGCAGAGAAGGACCGGGAAGGTGTGCCTGGGGCAGGGAAGGACAGGGAAGGTGTGCCTTGGGCAGGGAAGAACCAGGTAGGTGTGCCTGGGGCAGGGAAGGTGTGCCTGGGGCAGAGAAGGACAGGGAAGGTGTGCCTGGGGCAGGGAAGGACAGGGAAGGTGTGCCTGGGGCAGGGAAGGACAGGGAAGGTGTGCCTGGGGCAGGGAAGGACAGGGAAGGTGTGCCTGGGGCAGGGAAGGACAGGGAAGGTGTGCCTGGGGCAGGGAAGGTGTACCTGGGGAGGAGAAAGTGTGCCTGGGGCAGGGAAGGACCGGGAAGGTGTGCCTGGGACAGGGAAGGAGTGCCTGGGGCAGGGAAGGGCAGGGTAGGTGTGCCTGGGACAGGGAAGGAGTGCCTGGGGCAGGGAAGGACAGGGAAGGTGTGCCTGGGTGGCCTTCACGTCACACTTGACTCCACAGTCAGGTGTACCAACATTACATCGCACTGTTAAAAGGATGGTAACGAAACTTTTTTGCCAACTGTACATTACACACCCTTAAACCCAGCCAATAATGAGGGTTTACTGTACACAAATTCATTACAAACACTACATTATTATTATTATTATTTATTTCTGTGTGTGAGTGTGTATTTCTCTGTATCCATATATGTGTATGTTTTTCACACACACACACACACACACATTCTCTCTCTCTACTGGACATAACCATTGTAATATGCATATGTGTGTATATATTTGTTTGTGTATGATCGCGCAGTGTTACCACATCTGGTTAGGTCCCGGGAATATGTCCCGGTTACTTTATGATAGTTTACATCGGTTATATCCCGGTAGTCTGCCCAGGTTAGGTCCCGGTAGTTTGCTGTGGTCCAGGTTAGGTTAGGTTAGCTTAAATTTCCAAATTATGTTTGTAAAACGAGGCATCTCCGAGAGAAACACCATAGAAGAAAATAGTCTTAGAATGGTCTAAATAAGTGGGTAATGAAGGTAGAAAAACCATACATGATAACGGCAGTTCTTTCAATATTTACCGTATTTTACCACGGTTAGTTCCCGGTAGTTTGCCCAGGTTAGGTCCCGGTAGTTTACTGCAGTTTAGGTTAGGTCATACTAATTTCAAAATGCTATATTTGAATATGACCTAACTTGGAAATGGGGCATTTCTGAAGAAAAGTGTTTTAGAATTGTATTAGAAAATGGCAATAGAATAGATAATTACCAATTGTTTTTTATTACTCATTATTTCCCGGTAGTTTGCCCGGGTTAGGTCCCGGTAGTTTGCCCGGGTTAGGTCCCGGTAGTTTGCCCAGGGTTAGGTCCCGGTAGTTTGCCCGGGTTAGGTTCCGGTAATTTGCCCGGGTTAGGTCTCGGTAGTCTGATGCGGTCTAGGTTAAGTTAGGTAAAGTCAGGCTAATTTCAAAATGCCCCATTTGAATATGCCCTATCTTTGAAATGGGGCATTTGCATAGGAAATGCTATAGAAGAAAATAGTCTTAGAATGGTCTAAATAAGTGGGTAATTAAGGTAGAAAAGCCGTACACAATAACGGTAATAATTTCAATATTTACCAAAAAAGTTTCCTAGAATTGTCCTAAATATGATCTATTAGAGTTGGATAATATTAACTGTGAGGAATTGTATATTGAATAATCAGGTTTTGGAATGGTTCAAAATATAACGTATTCAGATGGTGATTATCTATTAGAGTTGGTAAAATGTAACCGGGAGGATTATTATATTGAATAACCATGTTTGGGAATTAAATATATTTCGGTAAATAAAACACATCCGGGAGTAAACGGGTGTAAATAGGCACTGGATAATGACGTCATGGTTGGTTGGGCGGATGACGTCATAGTTTTCAGCCTATCACACGTATGGATTCATCACATCTCGCTTTCATCAGTTGTTTATCATGATGCACATATTCTAAAGCCGTGTTTCAACCCCACTCTTTCCCTGATTTACTTCATGCCCTCAATGCCATCTATCAGGGTCAATATTGTTGGGGGAAATGAAGGAAATTAATATCAGATAAACAGTGAAAACATAAAAACAATTTTATTACTAAAGGGAATTGTTAAATAGATCACTCCCATTAGTAAAGGGTTTACTGGTTAGGTTAGGTTAATATTAAATTAAATTAGGTTAGGTTAATATTAAATTAAATTAAGTTAGGTTAATATTAAATTAGGTTAGGTTAATATTAAATTAAATTAGGTTAGGTTAATATTAAATTAGGTTAGGTTAAGGTATCCATCTTTGAACAATGTTAGCAACCTTACATTTAATGATAAATATTATTTGGTGCTGGTTCTATGAACTCAGGGTGAGACGGTAACCTCATACTATCAGTTGTGAGTTCCATCAAAAATACTTATATTAAAGAAAAGGAAAACTTTGAATGGAACTCACCACTGAGCGTTGACGGTAACTGCCTCAGCCAGAATTGTCACCAACTGTTCTTACCTATTTGTTCTTACCTATTTGTTCTTACCTATTTGTATCTTTACAGGATTGAGTCAAGCTCGTAATGTCCCGTATTTTAAAACACAATTATCATATGTTTTTTAAAGTTATGTATGTTTTTGACATACTTTGATCTGTATGAAACTTTGATGAACAGGTAATGAGATTTCTGTCTGTTTCTGAGTGAACAAAGTTGCAGCACAATGCATGAAGGGGGAACGCTATAATAAAATTTGTCTTCATATAGGAATTATTATAGAAATGGTCATAAGCAGCTTAAATAACTAATTAGAGGAAATTCAGGAAGGGAATGTGGAGGCAGATATGGAGATGAAAAAACAGCTTGCCATATTATCACCTCCAGGTCCAGTTACATGTAAGGCCAGAAAAAACTTCAACAACTTCCAAAGAGGCTATTAATTAATAGAAAAACATGAAAAAAAAATTCTACACCTCAGAAATAGGCCTCAAGTATCCAGTACAGTACAGTACAGTACCATACCTTGCTTTGAAAATTCAAACACAGACGTTGGTGACTCAGTCTAATGGAAATTTTAAAATGATGACTCTGGCTACACCACCTCTCCCTATTCTGTAGTCAAGTAATAGATATACTGTATAGCATTAATATTCACACAAAAACATATTTTAAGGACTCTATGAGAAGTCTGTTATTTTTTCCTAGAGTCCTTAAAATATGTTTTTGTGTGAATATTAATGCTATACAGTATATCTATTACTTGACTACAGAATAGGGAGAGGTGGTGTAGCCAGAGTCATCATTTTAAAATTTCCATTAGACTGAGTCACTAACGTCTGTGTTTGAATTTTCAAAGCAAGGTATGGTACTGTACTGTACTGTACTGTACTGGATATTTAAGGCCTATTTCTGAGGTGTAGAAATATCTTTTTCGTGTTTTTGTATTAATTAAGAGGGTGCGGGAATAGGGGGACAGGCTTGGAGGGGGGTTTAGGGGGGTGCAGGAATTTTTGGGGAGTGTGGGAGTCTGGGACAGGCTTGGGGGGGGGGTTAGGGTGGTGCGGGAGTAGGGGACAGGCTTTCTATCCACCCCAAGCCTGTCCCCCTATTCCCGCACCCCCCAAACCCCTCCTAAGCCTGTCCCCCTATTCCCGCTCCTGAGAAGGAAAGAGACAAGGGGATTATTAATAATAATTGTTATGTTATGCCTCAACCATTGTATAAACATAGAAACTTCAGAAGGCTCAAATGAAAGTGGTCATGTGGGCAGTCTCCATTGTAATCTGGCACGGTTCCAATAATGCTACATAGATGTGTTTACATACCAAGTCTTGTAAAAGAAGTTAAATACATATGCTACCCATTGGTTTTCTAAATAATATTATTTCTATAAATTATATGTTAAACAATAATATCACAATAATGTCCTTAGGCAAAGTACTGTACAGTATATTCCAGAAAATTAACTTCAAAGAGTGAATAATGGAAACATTTTGTAAGATGGGTATACTGTACTTAAGATTTGTAAGTACAGTACAGTAGAGTAGTATTGAAGTGTACATTACTGTACTATCAGTAAATTACCATATCCACATACCAGATTACCACTCATTCTTATCATTTTGATAATGATAAGTTCTCTAAATAATATTATATATTATTTTCAGTCAGGTTTTAGAGGTAATTACTTACCCTAAACTTACCCCTAACCTTTTACTTGGCAACATTTTTCCATTAATTTCCTAAACCTTGATTTAGTTTAAGAAACTCTGTGAGACATTTATCATAATCTTTATTTAATTATTACATTCACCAGAGAATATTGAGAATTTGGTGTGGTAGTATTTCCTGACCCAACTACTGTTAGCTTACTTGTTTTGGTTGGTGAAAGTCAGACTAGGATATGATAAGTTTCCCCTTATAGCCTATATGTTAACCTTGAAAGATCACAATAACAAAGTATAGTTTTCATTATTCTTACCTGTAATGAAATGTTGGTCAGGATCAGAAGTAATTTCTCATTTTTTTAACCATTATCCCTGCCTATGGATGTGTGAAAAGGGATCGTAGTGATATTATAATATTCCACACGTGAGGTGAGAACTTTATAACAATATATATTTGAGAAGGATGTGAAATAAAAGAGACTAAAATGCAGCGTCCACCTGTGTCACACATCCCATTGCAAAAAATGTGACAATATTGGCTTGGATTGACTGTTTATCATAAATGTTGCTTGCTGAGATAGTGGGATGTCCAGCACTGCAACACACCTGTGGATTCTCAATAAAGTGGAGTGACGAGTGCAGGGACTGATGGAGAACAACAGCTGCCCTCCTCCCTCACAGGATATACCTGCCCTGGACACATTGGAGCACCACCAGGATGTTGCTGCTCTGGTGGTCTTCCACAAGACACAGGTACAAGAGGTACAGCACCTGGCAGGATTTAGGCTCCCCCCGTGTGAGGCTGTGAGAGACACGAGAATGGTGTTCTCCAGCCACAAGCATATCAGGGTGCTGAGGTCACACACCAGCCAGCACCAGAGGGTGGCAAGTCTAATGGTTCCCACTCAATTTTTCCCGCAGAGAGAACATATTGAGCCAATACAGAGCTACACACACTCAGCACTCACTCAGCTGGACCCTGGTCCAGCACTATCAGCCATAGTTGTACTGTATATATTCATTCCAAACTATGTTTACTGTTATTGTTGATGTTCTCCCGGGACAGAATGGCCTCCTGCCCCACAGACCCCTGGTACACTCTGGTCTCAGTGAAAAAAACAAATTAAAATAAAGGAGGGGCTGGCCCTATATGCCTGGGCTACTGAAGCACATCCCAGGGAAATGGGACCACAGCTTACTGGACCAGGGAGTCTGTATGTCCCTATATGTCTGTATGTCCCTATATGCCTGGGCTACCGAAGCACATCCCAGGGAAATGGGACCACAGCTTACTGGACCAGGGAGTCTGTATGTCCCTATATGTCTGTATGTCCCTATATGCCTGGGCTACCGAAGCACATCCCAGGGAAATGGGACCACAGCTTACTGGACCAGGGAGTCTGTATGTCCCTATATGTCCGTATGTCCCTATATGCCTGGGCTACCAAAGCACATCCCAGGGAAATGGGACCACAGCTTACTGGACCAGGGAGTCTGGGGGCCTCATTGGTGGGAAGGTCTTTGATCCCACAGCCAGTGGTGTGGGCCCAAGTCCACGTTACAAGAGCTACAAGTGGGGCCGCACCTTCCATGAGACCAGCCCTGAAGGGACCATAAGGGGGAGGGAGTTTACACTGCTGCATGCAAAGGGAAATGCACCCCCTGTGTGCTGGCGGTCCACACACCAGTGAAAAAACCTCACATGGATTAATTTTAATCCATGTGGGCAGATCTCATCAAATCCACTAGAAAGTTACCAGATCCTACAACAATCTTTATTCTAGCCCTGTGGAGGACTATGTTTACTGTTATATATCTTGCCATAACATACTTACTGTATACTTTATTTGATTTTACTAAAAAATGCTATATATAAATGTCATTTCATGTCATGTCATCTAACAAAAAATTTCATATCAGTTTGTTGTTGTTGAAGTGCCTCAAGGTGTCTGGTGAAGCAGCCCTGAGCTCCTGAGGAAGGCCATGGCCTCAACTGGGGTTTGCCACAGTGCTCTCAAAGAGTGTACAGTATGTTGTGTTATTGATCAATGTGATTGTGTGCATTGTAGTCTTAAATAATGTATTTAAGGGGTTGCGGGAATAAGAGGCCAGGCTTAGGGGGGTGCGGGGGTTTTTGGGGGGGTTGGCTGGGTTTTGGAGGGTGCGGGAGTTAGGGGACAGGCTGGGGGGAGGGGTTAGGGTGATGTGGGAGTAGGGGACAGGCTTTCTACCCCCCCCCCCCAAGCCTGTCTCCCTATTCCTGCACCCCCCCACAAAAACCCGCACCTCCCTAAACTCCCCCAAGCCTGGCTCCCTATTCCCGCACCCCCTTAAATTTGTGAAGAGAAGGCCTAGCTGGGATGTAGTCTCCACATATTATACCTCCATGTGAGGCAATGGGGGACATGCTGGGGGGGGGGGGGTTATGGGGGTGCAGGAATAGGGAACAGGCTTTCTACCCACCCCAAGTCTGTCCCCCTATTTCCTTACCTCCCAAACTCCCCCCCCCCCCCGAACCCCCCAAAACACCCCACACACCCCTAAATATCCCCCAAGCCTGTCCCCCTACTCCCGCACCCCAAAAAAAAAACCCGCGACACCCCCAAAACTCCCCGCACCCCCCAAAACCCCCCCAAAACCCTAGTAGCTCCTTGATCGTTCCTTTACCATTTGTATACACTTATTATATCTTATTTCCAATAGTAGGCTTACTATTTGTTATATTTCCACAACAAATAACCTAATGGAAGTGTAAGGTACTTATATTCTATGGCAAATATACAAAACTAACCCGAGAAACACCAAAACTTGAGTAAATTAGGAACAATTTCAGTTTTTACACGAGTCGCGGCCTCTGACTTGGCAACACTGATTTCACGACACGGCAATAACTGTAATGCGGAGACAGTGGAGTAAGGACGTGTGCTGCTGCGCTCCCGTGATAAGCGATTGTGAGTATTTTCTTCGCGTTAAGTGATTGTGAGGAATTGGCATTTTTGTGTTGTATTCAAGTGCGCGAGTGTTTCTGTGTTTAAAGTGATAGCGTGTGTTCTGTGCTTGGCTAGCAATTTCTGTGTTTTACGCGCGCCAATATAATTCTGTGTTAAGTGATAGCGTGCTTAGTGAGTGCTTAGCATTTCTGTTTTTATACGTGCGCTAGTGTGTTTCCGTGTGTTATACATGCGCTAATGTAATTCTGTGGGGTATCCACGTTTGCAAATAGCTCCGTGAGCCTTGGGTTGCACAGTGCTAAGTGATGTGAGTGCATTTTGTTATACATGCGCTAATGTAATTCTGTGTGGGATTCACGTGTGCAAATAGTTCCGTGAGCCTTGGGTTGCACAGTGCTAAGTGATTGAGTGCATTTTGTGAGGGTGTAATATTTCTATGTGTTTGTGTGCTTCTGGGTGCACCGTTCAGTGCCGTGTGTACTCATCCCATCTCACATAAGTATTTTTGCCTAAACTCCATTTTAATTTCTCTCTGTATTCGCTAGTACTATTTCTCCCCACCCACTAACCTCCAAACAACACCCACACCTTACTTTAACTGTCCTTTCCTCCTTTGCCCACCCCCCTTTATCCCTACAGACCTGATCTGACCCGACTAAGCCTCTAATCTTGCACTCACCTCACCTGCTCCCACCTCACCTCAACTAACCCTGCCTTTTAGTGCCCCCTTCTCAGCACTGTATTTGCACTATATTTATTATATTTGTCTACCATATTTATTATATTGTCTAGACTTTTGCATCCGTTTCTGTGAGAGTGAGGAGTGGCAGAAATGGCGACAGTAGAGGCACAGAGTATTTACATGGCGTGTGAACGATGTGGGTATGAAAATAGGTTTAAAAATGAGGATGAATGGGAATGCCAGATATGTAAGATGAAGAGTAAAAATGTTGCCCTCACGTTGGAAGTCAGTGATCTAAAAAAGGAAATAATGAGTATGAGAGAGGAGGTAGGGAGGATGAGAGAGGACATAGACACGGTGAGGGGCGTGCTGTCTAGTAGAAGCAAAGCAAAGAACACCTCACCGGGGGGGAATGACATTTTAGTACAGGGAAAAAAGGAACAGGACATGACAGATGAGGGAGACAATGATGTAGTAGTGTTGAAGGAAGACACTCGTACCATAGTACCACAGGAGAGGAAAGCTATGGAAGGAAAGAAGAGTGTTGAGAGGAGGATGTCCCCTAGAGTGATAGTAGGGGACAGTATGACAAAGAACATTAAGAGTTTCATCGGCTTAGAGGGAGAGGGTAGTGCCAGCATAAGCCTACCGGGAAGGGACATGGCCAGAGTAATGGAAATAGCCAAGGAACAAGCAGAGGCATTAGATGAGGGAGTAATGGTGATACAGGGAGGTGGTAACAGTCTGGAGAAGGGCAGGATTCAGGACAGAGTGAATGAGATAGTAGAGGGGGTGAAGGAAATGAAAATGAACAAGAAGAATGTGAGAGTGGCAGTGGTAGGGGTGATGAGGAGGCCACGTGAAGACATGTGGTATGAGCAGAGAAGGAAGGAAGTAAACAGACAGGTACAGAAGGAAATAAATGAAATGAAAGTAGAGATGATGAAGGATGATGACGTCGGTGTCAGCTTCATTAACATGGACCCTGAACTCACTGGGGACGAATTTGGGAGAGACAGAGTCCACCTAGGAATGGAGGGAAACAGGAGACTGGGCAGAAGGTTGCTGGAGTGGATCAGGGCATCTGAGCAGCTACAGAGAGTTAGGAAGTCAGCTTACAGACAGAAAGCTAGAGTGGAGAACTGACGGCACTGTGTGAAAGAAGGAATGAATAGAATACGAATAGGGTGCGTGAATGTGCGTGGATGGGGTGTTGGAAAATTGGAAGATATGAGCGATGAATTGTCTGAATGGAATCTGGATATAGTAGGTGTGACAGAAACACAGTTACGTGAGAGAGTGAAGATGAGCAGTGATATGTACAGTATGATTGGACAGGGACGGAGTAAATGGAAGAAGAAGGGTGGAGGTGTTGGATTATTAGTTAGACATGACATAGACGTGGACATAGAGGAAGTGAAAACAGGTGAATGTGAAATGAGTGAGGACATCATGGCTGTGTACCTTAATGTAAAGATGGAAGGGAAGTATGAAAGGATCCTGTTGATTGTGTGCTATATGACTGTAGAGGGTCCAGGAGCGAGACGAGATAATGAAAGAAAATACATGATAATAGGGAGGTTGATTGCGGAAAATAGACAAAGAGAGACTATTGTCATGGGCGATATGAATGGACATATAGGAATTTTAGGAGAGGAAGTGAATGGAAATGGGGAACTTTTACTGAATTTCACGGAAGAGTATGGTCTAGAGAACTTGAATGTGACAATAGGTGAGGGACGTGCGACATGGTCCAGGTTAGGGAGTGAATCTGTGATTGATTATGTGCTAGTGAATGAAATGGCCAGGAGGAGGGTACAGTATATGTGGGTTGATGAGGAGAGGAGGATAGATTTGATGAGTGACCATAACATGATAGTATTAGAATATGACTGTGTGAGAAAGGTAGCTAAGAATGTAGTAAAAGGAGGGCAGAAATGGAGAATACGAGAAGCAAGATGGGACTTGTATAAGTGTGATTTGAGGAGCATGGAATGGACTATGGATGGAGGAGTGGATGAACTGAATGATTCCCTGATTAGGAAAGTGACAGAAGTGGGTGAGAGAAGGATAGGAAGGGTGAGGAATAGTAAAAAAAGAAGATTGATGAAGAGCTGGTGGAATGAAGATATTGAGAATGCGAGGAAGAAGAGGAAGGAGAGTAATAAGAAGTGTAGAAGACTAAGGAAAAATGTAGGCAATAGTGAGGAAGATAGAATAGCATATGAGGAGGCATGGAAGGAGTATGAACGTAGACAGAAGGAGGTAAAAAAAAATGATCAGGAAAGCCAGAGTTGTGGATGACAAGAAAGTGGTAGAGAGTTTGCGTGCCAAGGGAGAGGAAGGTGGTAAAGAGTGGTATGACTTCTTAAGGGGTGAGAAGCAGAAGGAGAGAATCAGAGTGGATGAATTAGTGGTTGGAGGAAACATAGTGAGGGACACAAGGGACAAGGTGAATGCTATAAAGGAATTCTGGGAGGAAATAGGTGGTGTGAATGAGGCAGAAGACAGGAGTGATGTGAGGTTTGAATTGGAAACAAGAATAGAGGAGGATATGAATGATGAAATAAGTAGAGCTGAGATTAGGAAGTATGTAGGGAAACTGAAAGCAGGTAAAGCAGCAGGCAGGGATGGGGTTCCGTATGAGTTCTACAAGGAGGGAGGGGAAGGAGTATTAGAAGGCCTTTACTCTCTATTCAGAGCAATCTGGGTAGAGGAAAAAGTGCCAAATAAGTGGAATGAGAGTAGAGTGACTGTGTTGCATAAGGGAGGACACAAGAGTAAGAGGGAGCTTAGGAACTATAGGCCTATAGCTCTAACAGATACAGTATCAAAGGTGTTTTGTGGGATCCTGAATGAAAGGTTGAAAGAGAATGTGGAGAGGTACAAAGTGATGGGAGAGGAACAGAATGGTTTTAGGACAGATAGGAGAGGGGAGGATAATATGTTCGTAGTGAGAGAAGTTATTGAAAAAATGGTGAAAGATAACAGGAAAGTTTACTTAGCATTTCTAGACATTGAGAAGGCGTATGACAGAGTTAACAGGTATAAGCTAGGCAAGGTGTTGGAGAGAGTAGGAGTTAGTAGCAAGGTAATGAATATTATAATGAGTATGTATAAGGAAACCAGGGCAGTGTACAGTATGGGCGATTTAGAGACAGGGTGGGTGGAGAGTAAGAGAGGTGTGAGGCAAGGATGCGTACTTTCACCATTGTTGTTTAGTCTGTATACAGAGGAACTAGCTGCACGAGTAAGGAAGGAAGGTTTAGGGATTCAGGTGGGGGAGTATGTACTGAGTATTTTGTTGTATGCAGATGATGTGGTGATTCTGAGTGAGACAGGTGAGACACTGCAGAGAATACTTGATGTAGTTACAGAGTATGGGAATGATTTTAATGTCAAGTTTGGGAGTGATAAGAGCAAAGTATTGGTAGTGAATGGGGATGACCGGGATATAGGTAGAACGTGGAGACTGGGTGAAAATGTGATTGAAAGGACACAAGAGTATAGATACTTAGGAATAATTGTGGATGAGAAAGGGTGTGATAGGACAAAGACTGATAGGTTATCAAGAGCAAACCAGTGGGTAGGAAGACTAGGAAGTGTGGCAAGGTGTAGAGCCAATAAGTATGAGGTAGTGCGTGGTGTATGGAAAGGTATGGCTGTACCTGGACTCATGTATGGACTGGAGACTATGACATGGACAGTGAATGACTTGAACAGACTGGAAGTAGTACAGAATAGGATAGGAAGAACAGCATTAGGTGCAAACAAGTATGTAGGTGTGGAAGCAATAAGAGGTGACGCTGGATGGAGTACGTTTGAGGAGAGGATAGCCAAAGGAGTGTTGAGATATAAGGTTAGACTAGAGGGAATGAATGAAGACAGATGGGCTCGAAGAGTGTATAAATGGACAGGACGGTACACCAAGTGGAGAAGGATGTGTGATAAGAGAATGGAAAAGTGTGGAATGCAGTACCCAATGCTAGATGAAAGAGGCAGATGGAGTGATGAGAAATGGATGAATGAGATTAAGAGACGAATACAAGAAATAGGCAGAGATGAATGGATGAAAGGCATAAGTCAGAAGAGCACGCTAGATTGGTACTCCTCTAAGGACATACCAAGGAGTGAATTGTTCTATGATGGTAGCTGGGGAAGTGAGCTGATGTTTAAGGCAAGAACGAAGTCACTGGAGGTGAATGACAGAATTTATAGATGGAGTAATGAAGGTAATAAGGTGTGTGGGATGTGTGAGAGTAGGGAAGATGAGACAGTAGAACATGTGTTGATGGTATGTGATAAGTATGAACGAGAGAGAGCTATCATGCTGAATGTGGTAATTAGTGAACTAGGAGTGAGAAAATGGAGTGAGATGGTGGAAGCGACAGTGGCAGCTAAAGTGCTGCTAGGTCTTAGTGAACGAGAGCTGTACAGTCCAGTGATAATAGATAGTGTGAAAGAATTTCTGGAAAGGGTATGGTTGAAGAGAAAATGAGTATATAGGGACGAGCAGGTTGTATAGGATATAAAGGATGAAAGTATGTGTATACATGTATTCTTTGGTGCTGTTTTTTGTTTTCTCTCTGCAGAGTCTGCAGAGGAAGACAGTGAGAGAGCGCCGTTGCAAAGGCTACACCCGAAAGCGGGTGACTCTCAGTCATCATCATCATCATCATCATCATCATAATGACGTCACTATCCATGATGGCCGCCGTTGAGATGATGAATGTAAAAAGTAATTATAATAACAATAATAACAGCAATAAGAGTATTATAACAAGAGAAATATATATAAATCAATACGAAGAAATATATAGAACCCAATAATTAGATAAATAAATAAATAAATTGTAATAATAATGATAATAATAATAGTTAACAATCGTAGTCCCTATCAGCATTGCTACTTTTGTCAGTGTTGTCATTTCTAAGGTAATTACTCTAAATTAGCCTAGTTTGGTGCTATTTAAGATAAAATTTCTCCTATCTAAAGTAGTTTTTATGAAAATTCCTTCGTTATTTATTTCCTGGGTCTTTGTGAAAGAAAATTAATACTATTAAAATACTTTCAAAGTTAATACTATTATAAAAACATGGAAATGTATACCGTTTGTCAAAGGTTTAATTTATGTTGAGGTAATTTGGTTCCATCTAAGGTATTTTCAACCCAATTTTTAAGGTATTTTACGAATTTCTTCCCTCTTTTGTTGGCGATCGAACCAATCTTCATTCCGGTGTTTCCTCCAAACCATCCAGTCTCTCCAATCCTCTAATCTCTCCATGTTGAGGTAATTTGGTTTCATCTAAGGTATTTTCAATCCAATTATTAAGGTATTTCATCGAATTTCTTCTCTCTGAGGCCTCCAAATTGCTCCAATCTTCTCACCAGTGTTTCCTCCAATACTCTAATCATACTCTATTTTCTTCTATGGCATTTCCTCCGCAAATGCTCCATTTCCAAGATAGGGCATATTCAAATGGGGCATTTTGAAATTAGCCTGACCTTACCTGACCTGACCTAACCTAACCTAACCTAACCTAGACCGCATCAGACTACCGTGACCTAACCTGGGCAAACTACCGGGAAATAATCGTGATAAAGTACAATAAATGACGGGGGTAAAATACTGGGACCCAGCCGGATCTGGCAACACTACTACAAAACGGTAATTCTTTCAATAAATACCCCAGTGTTCTCCAATCTCCAAGTGTATAAATTCTTCTCCCTCCAATCTTTCTTCCACTACTACTACTACTACTATCACTACTACCACTACTACTACCACCACCACTTCTACCCTACTACCACCACTATTACTATATGGGTAAATCATGGTATTGTTTGGTATTTATTTAGATTCTAGGCAATTGCAGTTTTGGGTATTTATTGAAAGAATTGCCGTCTTGTAACAGTGTTGCCAGATCCGGCTAGGACCAAGTATTTTGCCCTAGTCATTTCGGTAAATTTACAGAAAACCTGGGTTCACTAATACGTAAATATTAGTATGTTTTACCACTAATTAGGGTAAATATTGAATGAATTACCGTTATTGGGTACAGTTTTTCTACCTTCATTACCCACTTATTTAGACCATTCTAAGACTATTTTCTTCTATGGCATTTTCTCCGCAAATGCCCCATTTCCAAGATAGGGCATATTCAAATGGGGCATTTTGATATTAGCCTGACCTTACCTGACCTGACCTAACCTAACCTAGACCGCATCAGACTACCGGGACCTAACCTGGGCAGACTACCGGGACCTAACCTGGGCAAACTACCGGGAAATAACCGTGGTAAAGTACAGAAAATGACCGGGCCAAAGTATTGGGACCTAGCCTGATCTGGCAACACTGCTACAAAACGGTAATTCTTTCAATAAATACCCTAATTAGTACCTTTCTAAGACACTTTTCATCTATGGTGTTTCTCTCGGAGATGCCCCGTTTTCATACCTCAATACAAACATGGGGGAGAGCCTGGGAATCCGGGGTTTTGGGTGGGGGAAAACACGCTATACACTATGGTTTTGCCTTTATAATACAGTTCCAACCTATGGAGTATTTATTGGATATGCCCCGTTATCGAAATATGCCCCGTTTTCATACCCCAATACAAACATGGGGGAGAGCCTGGGAATCTGGGGTTTTGGGTGGGGGAAATCACGCATAGCACTATGTTAATGCCATAATTATACACTTCAAACCGTAAATAAAATAGTTAATGATAAAAAAAAAATTCCAAGTGTTGGAGAACGTTGCAATATAATACCAATACAGCCCAAGTAGCAGCGTTACCAACATGTGTACACAATGTATATGTAGGAATGACATATATATAATAATATGTGTATAAAAATGGACAAAATAAAGGGTAAAGAATGTTGAATAAACAATAAATAACATACCTTACAGAAATTATGTGGATGGTGTGGGATTGTTGTGATCAGAGGAGATATCTGAGTCGTCTGAATCATGTGGTAATGGCGGACGAACACGGTTGGGGCGGATAGAGTTTTGCAGCCTCCAGAAGGAATTGATGAAACGCAAGATCTTCGTGTTGGTCTAGAAATATATATCTTGCAATATATTGTCTCAAATACTTGGCTTTGATTCCTGGTCGTTTAATATGTTCCTTAACGTCTCTCCACAATCTCTCTATGTTTTGTGTGTGTATTTCAGTATTAACCGGGTCGACAAAATTAATGCTGTGATTTACACACCAATGTCGATAGCCCTCGTCCTCGAGAGAATTGTATGCACGCCAAGAATCAGAGCAAATGGTAGTGCCAGGCAATATAAAAAGTTTTATTAGTGGAATAAGAGTTTCTTTATTCCGTGGAAGTGGTTGAGTCGCATCGTCTAAGAGCGGGATAATAAATTTTTTCTTGGAGACTCTTTCAATTCCTCCAAACACCTACACTTGAGACAAAACACGACCGACGTTGTGTTTCCGTCTGACAACAAGGGTTTCATCAATCTCAACTGTTATATGAGGACCACCTATAGGGGGTTGAGATGTTAGCCATTTCTCGCACACTTCACTACAGAAACTTCTCCAATCGACAGAAGTTTTGCTGTTTATGCTCAAGTTTTTGATAGTCTGGATGTGTGAAAAACTCTTATCACAAAATACGTTAATAAAACACAGCACTTTCCAGGGTTCGATGTGTGAATGGTCTAAAAATGAGCCTTTAAATGACGACACAGAAAATCCACAACGTCTTCTTCTCTTTGTCTTTGCTATTAGAGTTGTGTGATAACAACGAAAAAGGTTATCATGTGTTAAACAACAATTGTTACCGCAATTAGGACACTTGAGATCAGTTGGTAAGACACCGTGATTTTGAAATAAAGTTATACTGGTCTCGTTATTTCTAAAATGGCTTGCTATAATTTCGTAGAATAGAGGACGACAACCGGCACACAAGTGTTCCATAGTGAGCAACTGAAAGAGAAAGACCCACGCTCTAACGTCCTATTTATAGGGGATAATCACGTGACCCAGTTTTCCATACAGCAGCATTACAAACTCAAAAATAAATGGAAAAGCAGCCAAAAAAGTAAAATGATAGCCACACCGTACCTATCCCACCCAAACATAACCTAACAATATTTCACCCTACACTAAATAACCAATTAAAGCCCAAAATAAAGTAACATAACAAAACAAAAGTAAAAATATAGATACATAATATAAATACTGTTAGAATGAAAACACGTGTTCATGTGCACAAAAGTAGCCCAAATGGCTATAAAAATTAGTAGATGGTAATGCACATATTAATATTTAGAGTAGCCAGCAGAGGGCCAAAATTTCCAAGGCTATAAGCAGTGGTACTAACTCAAAATAACAAAGAGAAGCACCCAATACTATGAAAAGAAGTAGAATTATAGCCAAATCCTACCGACCCCTACATATCCTTACTAAACAAAACCTAACCTAACCTAACCTAACCCAAACAAACCAAAGCAAAGCATAACAAACCTAACCAAAAATAAGGAAAGATAATAAAAAGTAACATAATGAAATTACCCAGTGAATAATAACACGTGTTCAGGTGCACATTTGTAGCCCAAATGGCTATGAAAATGAGGAATTGGTAATGTACATAATAAGTGGATGGCTATCGGCATCGAATAAAATCCCACAATTGCCAGATCTCCAATAAAATGTTAAATCAAATGGTTATTTTGGGAATTAGTGTTACCTAACCTGACCTAACCTAACCTAGACCACAACAGACTACCGGGACCTAACCTGGGCAAACTACCGGGACCTAACCTGGGCATAAAACCGTTGTACAATTAATAAAGTGACCGAGTAAATATCCCGGGATGTAGATGGATGTGGTAACACTGCACTTCCATTACCAATAATTTACAGAGTAACCACAAGATGGCAACACAGTGATATCAAGGAATTAATGACAGGAGTAGACACTAGATGGCAACAATGTAACATCCTGGATATGGAAATTTCCATAAAAAGAGTAGGACGCTCATAGACAATATTGCCAATACAAAATATAATAGGGCAAATATAGCCAAACCAGCCAAAAGTAGCGTGAATATTGTAACATTTACAACTATGAAAAGACTATAATTGTAGTGAAAACATATCAAACGTAAACACAAGAGAACCAATCTCCCCACCTGAAACTAGCTTCATCCAACGCACCCCCAATATTGCATGCGTCTTGAATAACGTGGAATATAACGAAAAGCAACGAAAATAACGGTAGGAAGTCAATTATATAGGCAGAACCACAGTGAAATGCGTGTTTTCCCCCACCCAAAACCCCGGATTCCCAGGCTCTCCCCCATGTTTGTATTGGGGTATGAAAACGGGGCATCTCCGAGAGATACACCATTGATGAAAAGTGTCTTAGAATGGTCCTAATTAGTGGTAAAACATACTAATATTTACGTACTAGTGAACCCAGGTTTTCTGTAAAAATACCGTCATTTCCTGTACTTTACCACGGTTATTTCCCGGTAGTTTGCCCAGGTTAGGTCCCGGTAGTTTGCCGCAGTCTAGGTTAGGTTAGGTCAGGTTAGGTCCGGTAGCTTGCCGAAGTCTAGGTTAGGTCAGGTAAGGTCAGGCTAATTTCAATATTAGCTAACTTGGAAATGGGGCATTTCCGAAGAAAAGTTGGTACGGTATTTATTGAAAAAATTACCGTTTTGTAGCAGTGTTGCCAGATTTGGTTAGGTCCCAGTATTTTGCATTTCCTGTACTTTACCATGGTTATTTCCCGGTAGTTTGCCCAGGTTAGGTCCTGGTAGCTTGCCGCAGTCTAGGTTAGGTCATGCTAATTTCAAAATTTGAATATGCCCTATCTTGGAAATGCCATAGAATAAAATAGTCTTAGAATGGTTTAAATAAGTGGGTAATGAAGGTAGAAAAACCGTACGCAGTAATGGTAATTCTTTCAATATTTACCGTATTTTACCACGGTTAGTTCCCGGTATTTTGCCCGGGTTAGGTCCCGGTAGTTTACTGCAGTTTAGGTTAGGTTATGTTAAGTCATGTAAGGTCATACTAATTTCTAAATGCTATATTTGAATATGACCTAACTTGGAAATGTTAAGAAAAGTGGGTATTTATTGAAAGAATTACCGGGTATTTTTCCTTGGGTCATTTCCTGTACTTTATCACAGTTATTTCCCAGTAATTTGCCCAGGTTAGGTCCCAGTAGTCTGCTGTGGTCTAGGTAAGGTCAGGCTAATTTCAAAATGCCCCATTTGAATATGCCCTATCTTGGAAATGGGGCATTTGAGGAAGAAATACCATAAAAGAAAATAGTCTTAGAATTGTCTAAATAAGTGGGTAATGAAGGTAAGAAAACCGTACACAATAACGGTAATTCTTTCAATATTTACCGATATGGGGCATTTCTGAAGGAAAGTGTTTTAGAATGTTGTGAATTTGTGAATATAGAAGGTAAAAACATTGTAATAGAAAATAACAATAGAATAGATAATTACCGGTTGATTTTAGTACTCGTATTTCAATTTTTTATTTTTTTTTTAATTGGGTAAATTTTCCGAGCTGCACGTGTGAGATTTTCAGACAAAATATAGCTTTTCCAAGATTTTTTTAAGTGAATAATTCAATTTTTTTCATGTGATTAGTTTAATTTTAACATCCATTTATTGTGCAAATATCCTGTTTTAGCC
Organism: Petrolisthes cinctipes; assembly: GCA_033782935.1. Taxonomy (NCBI): domain Eukaryota; kingdom Metazoa; phylum Arthropoda; class Malacostraca; order Decapoda; family Porcellanidae; genus Petrolisthes; species Petrolisthes cinctipes. Next base: position 87,904 of record JAWQEG010006474.1, read on the forward strand.
ATACATACCTAACCCAACCCAACCCAACCTAACTAACCAAACCTAACTAACCAAACCAAACCAAACCAAACCCAACTCAACCTAACCCAACCTAACCTAACCAAACCAATCCTAACCTAACCCGACCCAACCTAACCTAAGCTAACCCAACCAAACCAATCCCAACCTAACCCAACCCAACCCGACCCTACCCGACCTAACCTAACCTAATCTGAACCATTGCAGACTATCGGGACCTAACCATAGCAGACTATACCCGGACCTAACCTGGACAGACTATACGGAGTTTCACAAGGTAAGACCTATATCAAACTTAGAGAAATTTGACCATAATAACTTATATCACGGTGAAAATTACATATCTCATACCATAAAACACCCTAACTTATTATTATTATATATACCGTACCGTAAAACTCCCTACCTTGGGACAATTTTTACATGTGTTAGTGAATGATTATCATCATTATTATTATCATCATTATTCTTATTACTATTATTATTACTATTATTATTACTATTATTACTATTATTACTATTATTATTATTACTATTATTATTATTATTATTACTATTATTATTATTACTATCATTATTATTACTATCATTATTACTATTACAATTACTACTACTATTATTATTATTATTATTATTATTATTACTATCATTATTATTACTATCATTATTATTATTATTATTACTATTACTATTACAATTACTACTACTATTATTATTATTATTATTATTATTATTATTATTATTATTATTATTACAGAATGGTGGACTGAAGCAGAGTATATCCACACCTGACCTAAGACACACACACACACAACAAGCAGCACCCAGTGAAAACAATACCCTCCAGTGTTGTATGTAGGTATGTATGTATGTGTGTGTATTTGCTCTCTTTCTCTCTGTATGTGTGTGTGTGTATATGTATGTATGGATGTGTATGTGTATATATGTGTGTGTATGTATGTATGTATATATGTGTGTTTGTAATAATAAATAATAATAATAATAATTAATGGTTTATTAATACAGTTTTAGAATATATACAAAACTGTTAACAAATTAATTGGGTATTGTTAGTATGTGTGTGTGTGTATGTATGTGTATATTTTAGTGTGTATGTGTCTGTGTGTATATATTTTTAGTGTGTGTGTGTGTGTGTGTGTGTGTATGTAAATTGTGTACGTAAATAAACCGACAGCAGACAGACAGAGAGTGGGAGTTTCTGAGTCCCATACTATTATTATTACTACTATTATTATTATTATTATTATTATTATTATTATTATTATTATTATTATTACTATTATTATTATTATTATTATTATTATTACTACTATTATTATTATTATTACTATCATTATTATTATTATTACTATTATTATTATTATCATTATTATTATTATCATTATTATTATTATTATTACTATCATTATTATTATTATTATTACTATTATTATTATTATTACTATCATTATTATTATTATTACAGAATGGTGGACTGAAGCAGAGTATATCCACACCTGACCTAACACACACACACACATACAAGCAGCCAGTGAAAACATTACCCTCCAGTGTTGTAAGTAGGTATGTATGTGTGTATTTACTCACTCTCTCTCTCTCTCTGTAAATACGTGTTCTCTCTCTCTCTCTGTAAATACGTGTTCTCTCTCTCTCTCTGTAAATACGTGTTCTCTCTCTCTCTCTGTAAATACGTGTTCTCTCTCTCTCTGTAAATACGTGTTCTCTCTCTCTCTGTAAATCCCACACACCCCAAACCCCACCCAGCACCCCAGACCAACACCCTACACCCAGCACCCCAGACCAACACCAACACAGAAGGCATGAAGGCTCGGCTATAAGGTCAACGATACTTCCTGATATTAAGAAAAACCCACTTTTTATAGACAGAAAGTATTTAATATGGACGTTTGTGAGTGAACAACTACCTCCCTCTTCAGCAGTACAGAGTTGAATCTGAAGAGGGAGGTAGTTGTTGCCTCACAAACATCCATATTAAATACTTTCTGTCTATAAAAAGTGGGTTTTTCTTCACGTCATTGTGAATTACCACTCTACTTCCTCATGTACTTCACAATGTCTATGGTCTGGGTCTTGTTTTACTCTGTTTTTACAGATAAACTTTTTTATCTTTTTCTCTTATCTGCCAGAATTGATAAATTGTTGATTTGCTTTGGTCAATTATACTGCTGTCATATAGAAACTTCCCAATTATATTTTCTTCATCATAGTTATATATATATATATGGATGCTGTAGCACTATGTGTTTTTATTCCTTTCTACACTATAGGCTTCACAGTGTAGTAGGAAGTGTATGACATCTTCCTTTTCATTTCCACACATTATATATACAGTCGGTGTCAAATATAATCATCCATATAGGGGTAACTCAAGTAAGAGTTTGACAGCTTCCCTCTGTTCCTTAGATGATAAACTTTCTAATAAATAGGTTTGGTACCATCTTTTATTTTACTACAAGCAGCTACGCACTACTTAAAACAATAACATCATATGTAAACGTGAAAACATTAGACAGTAAATTGTTTGAGATACCCATATGTGGATGATTATTATTGACCGCGACTGTACATTCCATTGTTTGATTACTAAACCTCTTTCTGTCTCCCAAGTTGATATTGTTGGTACGACACTTGAACATAATTATCACTGCTTTGGTGTTATTGTAAATGTCTTCTTGTCCTCCCAGTTCTTTTCTCCACTCTCTATACAGCTTCAGACTATCTTTTACTTGCATCTCACTTTTCCACCTTTCTTTTTTCCCACTTTTTCACCGATTTCAGCATTGTTAATGTCTATTCCTCTTATTCCCATCATTCTTCTATCTTCCAACTGCCTTCCAATCCACTTATTTTTCCTCTTTTTCCAACCTCATTTCTTGTATCACACTCTCCAGTAGAATGTTACTTTCACCTCTTAGAATATGCTGCCAGTATTTTAATTGTCCCTCCATAATCCTACCCTTATTACAGTTTCTTGCGTATAACTAGGCGCTCCCACACTGTTTTCTAACCTTTGTAGTTTCTTTATTTCTTCTTTATCATACATTTCCAGTACACTTTGCCTATCATTAATCTCACACAACCCACCACAGAAGGCATGAAGGTTCAGCTATAAGGCCAACACCACCACAGAAGGCTCAGCTATAAGGCTAAGCAAGGTATGTATGGTATATATACAGTATGTCTGTCAAGTGAGTATATTATACTATGTTTGTATGTCTGTCAAGTGAGTATATTATACTATGTTTGTATGTCTGTCAAGTGAGTATATATATATATATATATATTAACACTATTACCGCACCCCCTAACCCCCCCTCCAAACCTGTCCCCCTACTCCCGCACCCCCTAAACCCCCCCCAAGCCTGTCCCCCTACTCCCTCACCCCCCTACAGCCTGTCCCCTACTCCCGCACTCTTCCACCCATTATATATATTATATTGTTACTTATTGTTTCTTGAGTTAGTCAGGAGACATGGGCTTTCTCTTACCACTCTCATTTGTGTTCACAGAAAGCCAACCCACCCTCTAAGAACACTTGCTATAGTTATTGTTAATTGTACCATTACTATTTGGTGTGTTACAACACTTATGTTAAGTGTTCAAGTGCTTGGGAGGTTGTGCTGGTTGAACATGGAGTAATACAGTTATGTTCTGTTCAAGTGCTTGGGAGGTTGTGCTGGTTGAACATGGAGTAATACAGTTATGTTCTGTTCAAGTGCTTGGGAGGTTGTGCTGGTTGAACATGGAGTAATACAGTTGTGTTCTGTTCAAGTGCTTGGAAGGTTGTGCTGGTTGAACATGGAGTAATACAGTTATGTTCTGTTCAAGTGCTTGGGAGGTTGTGCTGGTTCAACATGGAGTAATACAGTTGTGTTCTTTTTTTTGTCAAGTTTTTCCTCAAACCTTTGGTATGATTAATTAAAGACCCTGTGATGGTTTTTGAGACTTGGTTGGTGTCTTGTGATTCCTCCTGACTATGCCACCAGACAAGCTGCTCCTATATTGGTGATGTTTGGTGAGACTTGGAGGCTTGTGATTCCTCCTGACTATGCCACAAGACAACCTTCTATATTGGTGATGTTTGGTGAGACTTGGAGGCTTCTGATTCCTCCTGACTATGCCACCAAACAACCTCCTTCCTTCCACATAGATAGTGTTTCATGATAATATTTGAAGGACTCATTTACCTCCAATTTTCTGACTACATCACAGGGTCCCTTAAGGGGGTGCGGGAGTAGGGGATAGGCTTGGGGGGGGGGGGGCACAGAATATGGGGACAGGCTTGGGGTGGGTAGAAAGCCTGTCCCCTATTCCCGCACCCTCCTAACCCCCCCCCAAGCCTGTCCCCCTACTCCCGCACCCCCCAAAAACACCCACACACCCCTAAACCCCCAAAGCCTGTCCCCCTATTCCCGCACCACTTGGATAAAATATTGAGGGGTCCTTGGACAGTGGACTACCAACACATCCTTACCTTTACAGCCACACTGACACCTAGTTAGTCCACAGAATATTTTCAAGTAACACACTTTCTGTCTGATGCATAATGATTGTCTGGTAGCAAAAAGTGTCTGTTAAATCTGAAATCCTTTAAATGGGGGTCCATTAAATCAAGTGTCGAGTGTATTAGGAAAATACCATATATTTCAAGTGTCGAGTGTATTAGGAAAATACCATATGTTTCAAGTGTCGAGTGTATTAGGAAAATACCATATATTTCAAGTGTCGAGTGTATTAGGAAAATACCATATATTTCAAGTGTCGAGTGTATTAGGAAAATACCATATATTTCAAGTGTCGAGTGTATTAGGAAAATACCATATATTTCAAGTGAACAGTGTTTTTTTCTGACACCTAGCAAATGATAGCTAGGGCTAGGAAAAGGAAAGTCCTACAGAGTATATACATAATGATATATGATATTGGAGCCATGAGAGGTACACAAGTTATGTGAATTGATACAATAGCCTGGGGATGTTCTTTTGTTATGTGTTGTACTCTGTGTTAGGAGGGAACAGTACAGTTGTGGTCAATACTAATCATCCACATATGGGTATCTCAAACAATTTACTGCCTTTTTTTGTGATTTATATCATACAATAGTTTTATCTTGATTAATAAGTGGGTATTAGTACAGAAGTGGACCTGAATTCAGCAGTGTTGCCAGATCCGGCTGGGTCCTAGTATTTTACCCCTGTCATTTATTGTACTTTATCACGATTATTTCCCGGTAGTTTGCCCAGGTTAGGTCCCGGTAGTCTGATGCGGTCTAGGTTAGGTTAGGTCAGGTCAGGTAAGGTCAGGCTAATTTCAAAATGCCCCATTTGAATATGCCCTATCTTGGAAACGGGGCATTTGAGGAAGAAAAACCATAGAAGAAGTGTCTTAGAATGGTCCAAAATAGTGGGTAATGACAGTAAAATATCTATTATACAGTAAGGTCCACTTCTGTACCTTTACCAATAAGTGGTATCGATCTGTTCATAATTATCTGGCCCGTGTACTGTATACTCTAATAAATTAAATATGGCACGCTGGGGTAAATGAGTTTGACAAGTTGACAACCATGCGAATATATCCTATCTGGCAACACTATGCACTAATCAACAAGAGACAGTGATGCCAAGTATGGGGAATTATTCTTAGGCATAGAGAATTAGAGGTAACTATGGGGAAATTATATAAAGATTGTTGAAGAGTAAACAGGGAATTTTTGAGGTAAAAAAGGGAAATTCTGTTTAAGTTGGGAAAATTTCATCAAGCAGACCTGGCAACACTGCGCACTACACAACAACAAACATATCTGGTAACACTGACGAGACCAAAACAAATATGATGGCGCCAAGACTCACTCCATATTTATCGCGGGTAAATATTGACATTATTTAATTAATTATTTATTCCCTGACTATTCAAGGTGTTAATAAGTATATAAAGGACCCCTGTGGTGTAAATAAATAACGATAAGTGGATAAATAAGGCGATAATTGATTAAATAAGACGATAAAAAATGAACCCGTGAGTGGAAAAATTTATCACTGGAAAATAAATATTGACCATTTCATTATTTATTTATTCCCTGACTATTTCAAGGTGTTTATGAGTTAATAAAGGACCCCTGTGGTGTAGATAAATAACGATAAGTGGATAAATAAGGCGATAAAAAATGATCCGGTGAGAGGAAAAATTTATCATTATTTTGTTATTACTGCCTTTATTTTATTTATTATTTATTCCCTGACTATTTCAAGGTGTTTATGAGTTAATAAAGGACCCCCGTGGTGTAAATAAATAACGATAAATGGATAAATAAGACGATAAATTATACAGCTGGTGGGACCCGAGTGTTAAAAATATTGGTATTTATTGAAAGAATTACCGTTTTGCAGCAGTGTTGCCAGATCCGGTTGGGTCCCAGTATTTTGCCCCAGTCATTTATTGTACTTTATCACGATGATTTCCCGGTAGTTTGCCCAGGTTAGGTCCCGGTAGTCTGATGTGGTCTAGGTTAGGTCAGGTCAGGTAAGGTCAGGCTAATTTCAAAATGCCCTATCTTGGAAATGGGGCATTTGCGGAGAAAATGCCATAGAAGAAAATAGGGTAAATATTGAATGAATTACCGTTATTGCGTACGTTTTTTCTACCCTCATTACCCACTATATTAGACCATTCTAAGACTATTTTCTTCTATGGCATTTCCTCTGCAAATGCCCCATTTCCAAGATAGGGCATATTCAAATGGGGCATTTTGAAATTAGCCTGACCTTACCTGACCTGACCTAACCTAACCTAGACCACATCAGACTACCGGGACCTAACCTTGGCAAACTACCGGGACCTAAATTGGGCAAACTACCGGGAAATAATCGTGATAAAGTACAATAAATGACAGGGGTAAAATACTGGGACCCAGCCGGATCTGGCAACACTGCTGCAAAACGGTAATTCTTTCAATAAATACCGAAAATAGTCTTAGAATGGTCTAAATAAGTGGGTGATGAAGGTAGAAAAAACGTACGCAATAACGGTAATTCATTCAATATTTACCAAAATATTTTATTAAATTTATTTATTTATTTATTTAGTAGAATGAGGGCAGACTGATTTCCAAATTAAGATTGTATAAGAAATACCATAGATGAAAAGTGTGTTAGAATGTTCCAAAATAGTGGGTAATGATACTAAAATAGGTATACAATATATATAGTGAATGAAATAATTTGGTAAATATTGAATGAATTACCGTTATTGGGTACGGTTTTTCTACCTTCATTACCCACTTATTTAAACCATTCTAAGACTATTTTCTTCTATGGCATTTCCTCCGCAAATGCCCCATTTCCAAGATATTCAAATGGGGCATTTTGAAATTAGCCTGACCTTACCTGACCTGACCTAACCTGACCTGACCTAACCTAACCTAGACAACAGCAGACTACCGGGACCTAACCTGGCCAAACTACCGGGAAATAACCGGGGCAAAATACTGGGACCTAGCCGG
>JAWQEG010006475.1:0-32500 GCA_033782935.1 Petrolisthes cinctipes
TTAATTAATAATAAGGTATTATTATAGAAGTACTGGGGCCGGATACTCAAAAAGTTCCTAAATTAGCCTTCCTATCTCACTTAGGAACGCCTAGTGTAGGAACAGGTTAGGAACTCCTATCTCGTTTCCTAAGTGCCCATACTCAAAACATTCTGGGGAGTTCCTAAACCCTTCCTAACACTTAGGAGTTCCTAAATCCTCTCGGAGTTTCTAAGTCCTTTAGCCAATCAGGAAGGAGCTTTCAAATAGTTCCCGCTTTTTTCCAGCCAATGGGGAAGAAGAATCATATCAGCTGTGTATTGTAAACACGTAATAATAGCACATCTTATATGTTCCTCTTATATTAAAGTGCAGTATAGTATTATATATATTAAGTTCATATCAATTACAAATGAAATATATCGGTAAATATTGAAAGAATTACCGTTATTGCGTACGTTTTTTCTACCTTCATTACCCACTTATTTAGACCATTCTAAGACTATTTTCCTCAATGGCATTTCCTCCGCAAATGCCCCATTTCCAAGATAGGGCATATTCAAATGGGGCATTTTGAAATTAGCCTGACCTAACCTAACCTGACCTAGACCGCATCAGACTACCGGGACCTAACCTGGGCAAACTACGGTAAATTTACAGAAGAACTGGGTTCACTATATTGTATATTTTAGTATCATTACCCACTATTTTGGACCATTCTAAGACACTTTTCATCTATGGTGTTTCTCTCGGAGATGCCCCGTTTTACAAACATAATTTGGAAATTAGTCCGACCTTACCTGACCTGACCTAACCTAACCTAGACCACAGCAGACTACCGGGACCTAACCTGGGCAAACTACCGGGACCTAACCTGGGTAAACTACCGGGATATAACCAGTGTAAACTATCATAAAGTGACTGGGGCAAATTTCCGGGACCTAGCCAGATGTGGTAACACTGCTCGATCCTAGCCAAAAACCCAGTTATTCTGTAATAATACCCAAACTACTGGGACCTAACCTGGGCAAACTACCGGGAAATAACCGTGGTAAAGTACAATAAATGACGGGGGTAAAATACTGGCACCCAGCCGGATCTGGCACCACTGCTGCAAAACGGTAATTCTTTCAATAAATACCAATATATCTCAGGAAGTATGGTTGTGTGCCAATAATATGCTTAATTTATGATTTGTTCTTGTGTGTCATGTTCCTCCTGTGTTACAGTATTTTATTTTATTTTTTAAAGTCAGCATTACACATGAAATCAATGTCATTGTGTACTATATAATTATATATCTTTGTTTTAAGCTTAGTGCAGTTTTGTATATTTTTCTGATTTAAAATCACTACATGATTAGGTTAGGTTTTTCCATCCTCCAACTTACAATTTCTTCTCCATCCATCTTTTCAAGCTCAGTCTCTCCTCTATCCCTCCTCTCCAACCTACAATCTTTACTCCAAACTTTCCCTTACACTAATCATATGGTGTGGGACCAATGCACGGTAGGCTGTACTGTATATTTAGTGCTGTCTTCTTTACTTGCCTGCACATCTCTACTAGCACAGTGGAAGTGTTATACATATTTTGCCTTTGCAGAAACTGTGATACTGTGTCAACTCAGGTTTATTTATTTTTTCCTTTAAACAAAATGTGATACTTTATGTAACTCAGGGTTATTTTTGTGTGTGCTACTTTTAGGCTTAATTATGTAGGGTAAGGAAATATAGATATATACAGGATATATTTTTTAAAAATTTTATTAGTGGATAAATATATTGAAGAATTGTTAATGTGAGCATTAATTAAAAAAGTTAAAGAAATTTGCCTTCTCATGATCCAACTCAGAGGTAAATAAAAACAAAAAAGACATCTTAGTTAAGTCACAGCCTACACAGTGAGACAACTGCAAAAAGAATCCTTTTCATGAAAAAACATTGCTTTTTCTGATAATATATGCACCACTGAGTTCACCACTCTGCTCACACTTGCTTGTGTCACTCCTGCTGTATCCCCAATTACACTTTGGAAGGTCCCACTCGCCAACAATCGCAGAGTCACTATATAACACTTGAGTACTTGTTGGTATCGCATGAGACCTTCTAGTGGGTCGAGCAACGTGTGGTTCCAGTTCCTGGCACAAATGTATTATTTCATGCCGAGGAAATCTATAGTAGCGCAGCAAGTGTTCATCACTATGATGTAGAGGGTCTAGCATATCCTTGTAGACTCTCTCACGCCTTAGCTGACGCCTATTTTCGTAGGCAAACCAAAGTTCCATCACTGCACTAGTCTCTTCACTCTCTTGCCTCTCCAACAACAACAAAATAACACGTTTGTGTTGGTGACTTTAAGTGTCGCGCTATCAATTTTCACAACTTTCCTACGGTGACGGAGTTCCTAACTCACTTAGAAGGCCTTGGGGGTCTTCCTAAATCCAACCGATTTAGGAACAATAAAAATGGCGTCCCACAGTGTCGATATTGCTTTGAGTATGAGTTCCTAGCTCGACTGGGGAAGTTAGGAATTCCTAACTGAGATAGGAATTCCTAAATTGTTTTGAGTATCCGGCCCCTGGGTTCTTGGCTAGGGCCGTGCAGTGTTACCACATCCGGCTAGGTCCTTGGAATTTGCCCAGGTCACTTTATGATAGTTTACACCGGTTATATCCCGGTAGTTTGCCCAGGTTAGGTCCCGGTAGTCTGCTGTGGTCTAGGTTAGGTTAGGTAAGGTCAGACTAATTTCCAAATTATGTTTGTAAAACGGTGCATCTCCGAGAGAAACACCATAGATGAAAAGTGTCTTAAAATGGTCCAAGATAGTGGGTAATGATACTAAAATATACAATATAATGAATGAAATAATTCTATAAACTTAGCAATAATGACCTTAATGGAATGCCACTAAATTTCTGCTGGAGTGGTGAAAATTGTCCGTCTTAGGCTGTGTTTACACCAAGCGATTCGATTTGATTTGATTTGATTCAATTAATGGAGAATCATAATAGTAATTTTGAATCAGCGCCATTTCCCAGTTTTGCCAGATTAGTCATTTCATGGATAGATCTAGCCAAATTTGAAGACATCTAGCCAGAAAACATTATTGCATCTAGCCGATAGCCAAAAATATAGCCAGAAACTCACTATATTTAGCCATTTTTAACCAATTTTTTTCATTTTTCAATTATTCATTACATTAGAAGTTCAAATTATTTATGAAGGGGACTAAGTTTATGAGGGGTGAGGGTAAAGGTAAAGAAGTGGACCTTACTGTATAATAGATATTTTACTGTCATTACCCACTATTTTGGACCATTCTAAGACACTTTTCTTCCATGGTATTTCTTCCTCAAATGCCCCGTTTCCAAGATAGGGCATATTCAAATGGGGCATTTTGAAATTAGCCTGACCTTACCTGACCTGACCTAACCTAGACCGCATCAGACTACCGGGACCTAACCTGGGCAAACTACCGGGACCTAACCTGGGCAAACTACCGGGAAATAATCGTGATAAAGTACAATAAATGACAGGGGTAAAATACTAGGACCCAGCCGGATCTGGCAACACTGCTGCAGTAAGGTCCACTTCTGTACTAAAACCGGGGTGAGATATAGTTGGGGGTTAGGGGGGGAACTGGGGGAACAGGGAGTATTGTTGGTAGCGGGTGGTTTCGTTTAGTGATGGTATTTACGGCTCCCATGAGTGAGCCGGCTCTTTTCAGTTTAGAGAACCGGCTCTTAAATGGCTCTTTCGGCTCCCAATGGCTCTTTCGGCTCCCAAACGGCTCTCTACATAGAAATGCAATGATTATAAAATATGACGATTATGACAGTGTATACCAATAGGCTACATCACATTTCATGAGTAAAGGCTAATTACCTAATGTACAGTTGGGGAACAAAGTATCTGGACACTGTTGGCGGCTTCTGGTAACAATGTCAGTGATAAACACGTTAGTAGTAGGCAAAATTTATTCATTACTTCATAACGATAACTGATATTGGGTGACGTCAACCAACCACAGACACTGAAATAAAAGTTATCCTTCAATTCATTAATACTTTCTCTCATTGATGTGTTTACTTTTGGGGATGTTGCCAGAAGCCACCAACAGTGTTCACATACATTATTCCCCAACTGTACATAGCTCATTATATTCCTGTTCAAAAACTGAAACTCAAACAAGAAACTAAGTTTTTATTTATGAAGAAAAATAGAAAAGAAAATGGACAGTATACCTTCTCATCCCAAAGGGAGACTGAGGTGTTTTTATTTTTAGCAATGAATGCTCTACCCATTAGAATACATAAAAAAAAAATGGAATAAAATATGAGTCCTCACTGTGTAGGAAAAATAGCGGTAAATATTGAATGAATTACCGTTATTGCGTACGGTTTTTCTACCTTCATTACCTATTTATTTAGACCATTCTAAGACTATTTTCTTCTATGGTATTTCCTCTGCAAATGCCCCTTTTCCAAGATAGGGCATATTCAAATGGGGCATTTTGAAATTAGCCTGACCTTACCTGACCTGACCTAACCTAACCTAACCTAGACCACATCAGACTACCGGGACCTAACCTGGGCAAACTACCGGGAAATAATCGTGATAAAGTACAATAAATGACTGGGGCAAAATACTGGGACCCAACCGGATCTGGCGACACTGCTGCAAAACGATAATTCTTTCAATAAATACCAAAATAGCCTGATACACGTACGTACAATCACGAGCACTAATTCCTGCTTATGATCTGCTCCTTCCTTCCACCCTCTACCCTAGACAAAGGAAAGAGGGGGGGGGGGGGTTGGGAGGGTTAAAGGCGTGGTAGACTATCTCTCCGAGCTCCCTCTTCATTCTGTCTAGGGTAGCGGGTAGAAGGCAGGAGCAGAGGCTGAGCAGAAACTAGTGCTCGTGACCGTACATTTATCCCACATGCAATTTATTTGGTAAAATATTAACTAAAGTAAGTAACTAGCAATTGAATTTATTTAGTTCCCACCCCAATACACATACTATGTTTATCTATTATACTGTAGGATAATTATTCTGTTTCCTTCAAATTAGCATTAAGGAATACTAAATGTCTCACTTTGTTAGGGCTGATTCTGTTCCTTCTTTCACTTATTATTTGGCCTGTTTTTAGAAAATATCCTCTCTGACGGGACTGACGTACCCACAATACACATTCTACTTTTTTTTTTTTTCTATATGTTCCGACACTGGACATAGGCTTAATCAAGCCCGTTACCGTGGCCCAGGTCAACTGCTACTCACACACACACACGTCACGACTTGCCATGACTTGGGCAAGAATGGGTAGACTGGTGCCTTGGACTTCCACCAACTCAATGGATCTTCTACTCGTTGGATACGTGGCTCGTCAAGATACGACCTATTTTCCAGTATTGCATCTGCTGAGGGATTTCGTCTCGTAGTGTCTTCCGTTGCTCTCTCATCAAAGAATCTCCAAACAGTGGATGTATGTTTTTCCACTTCCTGTGATACTGCTTCGCCTTGATTTCCAGGTGGTGCAGATGGTTCATTACGAGTGCAATTTGCTGCAGCTGTTTTCAGTCTTTGCACAGCCTCATCAAGAGCTGTACTATCGTTAAAGGCCAATTTCTTAAACCTTGGGTCAAGTACGCTTGCTTCTGCGAGAACATTGTTGAACTCCATTCGATGAAACCTCTTTTCCATTGAAGCAGAAATAACCTGTACCATCTCAGTTATATTCTCTGTACTAATTGTTCCGCTTGTTTGGTGGTGGGTGGTTGCGATCTGAAGACCCCTGCACAGGATAATCATTTTCGAAGCAGTCACGTACTGTTCACCACTGATTTCCACAGTTACTTGCTCAAAGGGCTCTAGAACAGTACAGGCTTCTTTTACTATATCCCATTCATGTGGATAAAGTAATTCAATGGGTGTATTTAAAAGTGCCAGGGTAGAAATTATGGCCTCTCTTAAATCCAGAACCCGTTTGAGCATGTGTAAGGTTGAGTTCCACCTTGTAATGCAGTCTTGAATGGGTCTTAACTCAGGCAAGCCCAACTGGCGCTGGGTGTTCTTCAGCTTTTGTGTTGCTGTTGTGCTTTTATGAAAGAATTCCACAATTCCTTTCACTTTATCTACTGTTGACTTTATAACCTTAAGTGCATCTCTGACGATCAAGTTGATAGTGTGTGCAAGGCAGGGAAGATAGGTCCATTTGAGGAGTTTAATTGATTTGACTATATTAGCAGCATTGTCTACTTTGTGTTTGATTTTCCATTCCTGTGCTACTTTTAGTAGTTCCTCGGCCAAATTCTCAGAGGTGTGTCTCTCACTTACTTCAAAGCAGTCTAAAAGACATGATTTCATCTTATAGTCTTCAATATAATGACATGTGACTGCCATGAAAGAACTAGTGGCTCGAGATGTCCAACTGTCGGATGTAATGCAGACAGCTGAGGCTTTTGACAGTTCAGTTTGCAGTGATTCACGTTGTCTATCATACAGTTTTGGGATTATTTTCTGTGATAAAGTTTTTCTGGCTGGAAGAACATATGATGGATTAAGAGCAAGGCAATAGTTCTTAAATCCCTTATCCTCAACGACCGAGAATGGCTGGAAATCTTTCGCAATCATTTTCGCTAATTCCTCGTCAATCATATTCTGTCGTAGTGGAGTCATCCCCTTGGGTAGAAACTTCAACATTGATGTCTGACTAGAACCGGTTTTTGCTGAACCTGCAGTGATCACGAGAGTCAGTAATAGGTTTCCAAGAATTAGGCTATAAGCCTTTTAAAACACGTACAAAGTCAACTACGGCAATAAGTTAGTACAAGTACGTAGAGATAATATTTTTGCTATAGTGAAATAGCTGTGTGTTATTTAGAATAATATTTACCTTTAAAGTAGGCGATTCCAGACAACTATCGCGTACATAGCCTAATTCTTAAGTTTTCCCCTCATAAGCCACAAGTGACATATACCCGGCTACGTTTTCTGTCTGGAGCGGCACCCTAGCTAGCCCCTTTTATATCCATTACTTGCCCCAAATGTTAGTACCTTAAAAATCCGCCACTGCACAGGAATAGCCTATCATAGCACTTCAAGACTTCCTTTATCCCTATATCCAAGATGCTAACAAATGCTGTATTATAAAAAATGCAATATATCCAAGCAACGACACCGATACCCATGTTGCATTCGTAGTGTTACATGCACATCAGGTGGATTATATTAAGGTGGTAATTCTTTTTTGGTACATTGGAGTGCCTTGATTCCTCCAAAGTATGCTAGGAAACAGAACCAGAAGAGCGTAAATAATGGTGCTCTGTTGCTTGGAATAGTTTGGAGGATTCAGTTGCTCCAGATTTACCAACACAGAACTTCCCCCTTAAAGATTATGTATGTATGATGTCTCTAATCCTAATCTAGCAAATCTCACGTTTTCCTATCCACTCAACATAATACTATAGAGAATAAATAATATAGAGGAAAGGAGCATACTGTAAACATACACAATGTGGATTTGTTGTATCTGTATCTACAACAAATGTTTGGTCAACTGGTTGGGTAGATGTAGGATCATTTGGGTCAGGGTCACTTCTGGTTCCGGAGAAGGGTCACAAACTTTTCTAACTTTTTCTAGTAATGTAGCAGGGTGTACAAATCTCGGTAAAGGTACAGAAGTGGACCTTACTGTATAATAGATATTTTACTGTTATTACCCACTATTTTGGACCATTCTAAGACACTTTTCTTCTATGGTTTTTCTTCCTCAAATGCCCCGTTTCCAAGATAGGGCATATTCAAATGGGGCATTTTGAAATTAGCCTGACCTTACCTGACCTGACCTGACCTGACCTAACCTAACCTAGACCACATCAGACTACCGGGACCTAACCTGGGCAAACTACCGGAACCTAACCTGGGCAAACTACCGGGAAATAATCGTGATAAAGTACAATAAATGACAGGGGTAAAATACTGGGACCCAGCCGGATCTGGCAACACTGCTACAAAACGGTAATTCTTTCAATAAATACCAAATCTTCACTCTACATATTCTGCACTCTGCTTTTCCATTGTTAAGGTCAATAAAGTAAATCCATATGCTACTTCTCTTTCGAATTTCACTCATCTTTCCTGTAACACGATCAGGTCAAGAGCAATGCCGGGTAGTAGAAAAAAATTACAGTTAAAGAATTATATCTCACAGGAGTAATTTCTCCTAACTTACTAGTATTTGTATATTCCTATATATTAAAATTTAAAACAGATATATAATATATATATTAAACCAGATAATAATATAAAGTATATGATTTCATGAATAAATGCTAAGTTAAATTACACTCGTGTGAGAGCCACTCTATCGACGAAGGTGAGATGTGGACAAACCGATACCGCAGTAACTAATTCACCACAAAGGCACTAGGCACGAACTGAACCTATGGAGAGTGCAGAGTTGCCAACTCAAAGTCACGAAACAGCGCTAGATTGCTGCCTAAAATGCGCTAAAAGTCCTTGAAAAAGCATAAAAAATTGCGCTAAAAACGTTTCTACACATATTTTGTTGATTCCGACCTAAACACACATTTTAAATACATTTTTACACTCACCAGCCAGTACTGTAATTGGGTTACTGTAGGTCTGCTAGATCCCACTCGATTATCTCTCCGGGATCTCCCTCGGTGGCTGATTGAGTAGAGGTTGATGGTTGAGATGACTCAGATGAGGTTTGATATGCTTCCAAAGACCCAATTTTTCTCAACACACTCTCAGGTAGCTTGTAATCATGACAGGATTTCCCATGCCTTCTCAGTCCATACTTGATTGTCAAAACAACGTTTAAGCTCGTGATGGCTAACCGGTTACGCAATTTCGATTTGACAATACCCATTTGGCTAAAAACTCGTTCCACATCTGCATTGGAATGAGGTAAACTGAGTAAAGTTATAGCCAGATCAGACAGTTCTTTGAAAGGATTTCCTCCAGTCGCATCTGTGACGGTGATGTGAGAGTGATAGATAATGTAGTTTATAATATGACAATTACAACTTACCTTGCCCGGTTAATTTATGATCTTCGTTGGTTGGCTGCAGCGAAGAACAAAAAGTCGGGGATTAATTCCCCGTTGGCCTCAATCACCCCCGCACATAGAATTTTTTTAATGTAAGGGTTCTTCCCGATATATATGTATTTATATAGGTAACAAATCTACTGGTGCATTCAAACAACCAATTGCAAATTTCTATATTTATTCAACTCCAGTAATTTTAGCCAACATGAATAAATTAATTTCACACACACACACACACACAACTCTCGCTACGCTAACTAGCTACTCGCTCTCGCTACGTCGCTTCGTGTACGTGACGATAGTCTAGGTTACGTTAACACTAGTAATTCTATCAATGCTACGCAAGTTTGGAATATTTTTCTAATTTCTCACACTCGGAATAATTTAGAGTCTCACAACACACTCGTAATTTTCTTCAAAGATCCAGCTCTCCCTCACCTTAATTCACTTACCGAACCAGTGTCAATGCAACTGGTCAGTATACAACTGTAATGCCTTGTGAATCGTGGTAATTATCCAACGATTCGACGTTACGATGTTCACTCCCCACTCTACACGTGGAGAATTGATCTAGGCAAGGGAAGCTAGTTTATACGAGTGTGTTCCCTTCGAGTGTGTCTCCCAAACTGAGCTACCTTTTCAAAATTAACTGGAGGCTGGAAGTTCAAAATTTTTCTGACTCCTCCCCCTATCTTTGTTCGTTTTTCCTAACTGGCTACGATTTACATTGTACCCTCTCATTCCTTAGTTATACATGCAATTGCAATTTACCTATGGCGTACTAATAATTTCCGATAATTCCCCTCCACTTCACGATCATTTGCAATACCATAAGTTACCCTGGTAGCATAATTGATTAATACATTCTGTAATTAACGTATGAACACCTATAAGACAAGATGTGCAAATTCAGTTGAACCATGACCCTTTTACCTTTTTTCTACCTGGTCTATTTTTGCTACTACCTGCGGATTAACTAGGCTGCACCCACAACTTAACCCACTCCTGTCTCCTTTGTCTCATGAATGGAATATTCCAGAACATTCCCAGTATGGAATTTTCCAACTCTCTGTAATTCAAATTACGTCACGAGTATTATGTCTGACTCGTGACAGCATCCCTATAGGAAGCTATTTCTGCCCACAGTCCAATAGTATCAGATGTCTGTATCCACTGGATAGTATGAAGTTTTCTCCACTGGAAATCGATGCGCGTGAGTATTTCTGCATCACTAACAAATAGTTTTGCAAGGTCCAATATATCATTTTTCACTGGCTTTAAGCATTCACTCCCACTCAAGGATGATATTGATTGGAGTACTTTAAAGTTCTCTGGCAAGCGTTGACGAAGTTGTGTGACAAGCTCTATCACAAACTCTATGCACCTTCGTCGAATATCACACGCGATCTCTTCAGGAAACTTGCACTCGGACATGTTTTTTTCAAATTCGTATCCAAGATACGGCTTGGGATCCAAGTAGTCCTGAAGTGCATCACTTTCCTTTAACTTTTTACCTGGCATAACATTCTTGGCACTAAGGGAGTCAATAAGATGCACTAGATCACTGAGCAGCTTTGTTGGGTCTTGGACATCAGCTTCGAATTTCTTATTTACGCTTTGAACTTCACTAAGAATTTGTTTCAAAAAAATAAGAAATACATGATTTTTCTTGTCACAAAACATTGAGTACAAAAGATCAGCAGTGTAGCATCGCTCATTTTTTCTTGCAAAGTCAAAATGGGTTTTGAGTTCGATCCATTGCTGCAATATTCTTACAATTGCTGATTCGATGGACATCCATCTGGTCTGGCTCATCTGTATTAGTTTCAAGGGAGGCCGTCCTTCATTTATTAGTGCAAACAGTTCCTTGTATCTGGTTTGGCGTACTGCTGAATGGGAAAACCAGTTATATGTATCTCGTATCATGAAGTCCAAATGTCTAGGCAGACATTCGGTAGCAGCATGAGAAACAGCGAGCTGAAGTGAGTGACACACACATTTCACTAACATTAGATGAGGAATTTCAGACTTTAGCTTTGCATAAACTCCATTGTTAACACCAATCATAACTGATGCGTTATCAGTGCCAAGAGCAATAAGGTTTTGTAACTCAAGTCCTTTACGTTTCAAGGAATCCTTCAGTGCATGACAGATTGCATCAGCATTACATTCTCTCAATTCAACTAGGTCTTAAGAATGTAACCACAACAAGTTTCTTTTCCTGGGAGTAATATCGAATAGCTATACCTAGAAGCTTGATTACAGATATGTCATTGCTTTCGTCTATCAGCAAACTGAATTTACTATTTCCAATGTCATTTTTTAAATCACTCGCAAAATATGGAGCAAGTACATTGCACACAACAGCACAACACTTTGTTCTTTTAAGCTTTAAGTCTTTACATCCTTTACTATCAGAAAAATATTAATTGCAGAGTGCACTTAAATGATCCACTACTCTTAAAGAGCAATGTTCAGCTATGAACAAACACAAGCCTCCTTCGGTTTCATGTACACTAGTACTTGGTTTCACAAACTGAAGTTTGGGTTGTCTTTGTGAAGAAAATGGTTCCTCAGCCTTCTTGTGCTTTACTGTCTTTCTGTGCCTTTCTAAGTCACTCAATTTTGCCGCTATCGTACACTTGCAATACTTGCAAAAACATTTCGTGTCGTCCCCGTCTACTTTTAATAGCCAGTATTTATACCTGGAGTCAGTTAGCCACTCAACTCTGAAGTGTTGAGTGTATTTTTTGCTAATGGCACTCATGATATTGACAATCAGAAATAATATCAAGGAAGAAATTTGTTAGGTACAACCAACGTTCACACCGAGGATTTACGCTCTACTGAACACGATTCTTACACGAACATCGAAAATTCTAGAGGCCTGCTGGGATGGAACTCACTCGTCCTAGAGTCTAGACATCTTCCAGTTTTGCTCCAAACGGTAAATAAGACAAACAACGCGATTCATCGTCGAGTAAAAAATGTAGAGCTATTTTACTGATACCTTAATGTGTTCCAGGAAAACCTAACAATCATAAATTTGGAATGTTGGTAAAATCGCTAAATCTGTAGTTAAATTGGGTAAAAACGCGCCAAATAGCACCATGGCGCTGTTTTCGTAATTAACGCGCTAACTATCTTCAGAATGCGCTAAATCTAGCGCGTTTCGCGCCAAATTGGCAACTCTGATGGAGAGTGATGGAGTATTATTTGTAACTGCAGCGCCGAACATTAATTGCCAAAAAGGATATTGATTTTTGTTTTGTTTTTCGTGAATAGCAATAATATGCGACATGAGTATAATGACTGTTCTTGTATATAGGTATGTAGTTGTTTTAATAGTATCTCATTCCTACATCGTGCACTAAAGACCATATTAATATTATGAAATAGATACTGATATGGCGATTGGCAACTACACAAAGTCCAAAAACAATGTGCGACTGTGTGATGTTTATAGGATTTCCAAATGTTTCCCTATGAATAATCAGGGAAAATTGTATTTATCATATGTTTATAATGCAAAATTACAATAGACAACAATAAGCGGGAGCCGGCTCTTATCGTTCACTGCAAAGAGCCGGCTCTTTGAACCGGATCGTTCACGAACGACTCATCACTAGAACTTTCGTTAACTGACCACGTACCGTTCCTGTTCGTTTGTGAGTTGTCCACTGTGGCTACCGGTGCACTTTATTGGTTGCCTGACAGTCTATTATCATTTTAATTCTTAGGTAGATGCTATTAATTTGTTAGGTTTGTGAGTACTTTTACGATTACTTGAGTTTGCAGTGATCATAGTTAATTACATGTACATCAAAATTATAACTTAAGGTCCTTATTACTAAATACAAGTATAATAAAAAAAAAAAAAAAAAAATAATTCATGGGGCAAGGATTACGGCATCCATGGCCAGTTACGAAGTACGGAAGATCTAGTTCGGAAGGAAGTATATACGTCTCCATAAACTGCTGGACTATTTCTATTAATTAAGGGGGTGTGGGTGTAGGGGACAGGCTTTGGGGGGGGACTGGGGGTGTGTGGGAATAGGGGGACAGGCTTGGGGGGGGGGGACTGGGGGTGTGTGGGAATAGGGGGACAGGCTTGGGGGGGGACTGGGGGTGTGTGGGAATAGGGGGACAGGCTTGGGGGGGGACTGGGGGTGTGTGGGAATAGGGGGACAGGCTTGGGGGGGACTGGGGGTGTGTGGGAATAGGGGAACAGGCTTGGGGGGGGACTGGGGGGTGTGTGGGAATAGGGGGACAGGCTTGGGGGGGGACTGGGGGTGTGTGGGAATAGGGGGACAGGCTTGGGGTGGGTAGAAAGCCTGTCCCCTATTCCCACACCCCCTTAACCCCCCCAAGCCTGTCCCCTTACTCCCACAATCCCCCCGACCCCCTCAAGCCTGTCCCCTTACTCCCACACCCCCCCGACCCGCTCAAGCCTGTCCCCTTACTCCCACAACCCCCCCAAGCCTGTCCCCTTACTCCCACAACCCCCCCGACCCCCTCAAGCCTGTCCCCTAATCCCACACCCCCTTAAATAACTTTTTTGAAAAATGCCTAAGCATAAGCAACGTTCGTACACACAAATTTTTTTTAGAAAAGAGTGGTTAAAATATGACTTGTGCAAAGACTGGATATCCGAGGTTACTAACAATGAAAATAATGTTTACTGTAAATACTGGTAAAGGTACAGAAGTGGACCTTACTGTATAATAGATATTTTACTGTCATTACCCACTATTTTGGACCATTCTAAGACACTTTTCTTCTATGGTTTTTCTTCCTCAAATGCCCCGTTTCCAAGATTACCTAAATACTGTAAATTAACTTTAAGAGCAAAATTCTATGATATAAAGATACACGCTAAAAGCCAGAAACATGAAGTAAATAGTGAACAAATTTCATCTTCACGCCGAACAAAATAATTAAGATAACATTTCCCACAGATGAAAAATCTCGTAATGTGGCCCGAGCTGAAGGTCTATATAAGTGGATAATGAAGGTAGAAAAACCGTACGCAATAACGGTAATTCTTTCAATATTTACACTTTTTATGGTAAATATTGAATGAATTACCGTTATTGCGTACGGGTTTTTCTACCTTCATTACCCACTAATTTAGACCATTCTAAGATTATTTTCTTCTATGGCATTTTCTCCGCAAATGCCCCATTTCCAAGATACGGCATATTCAAATGGGGCATTTTGAAATTAGCCTGACCTTACCTGACCTGACCTAACAACCTAGACCGCATCAGACTATCGGGACCTAACCTGGGCAGACTACCGGGACCTAACTTGGGCAAACTACCAGGAAATAACTGTGGTAAAGTACAGGAAATGACCAGGGCAAAATACTGGGGACTAGCCGGATCTGGCAACACTGCTACAAAACGGTAATTCTTTCAATAAATACCCTTTTTATTGCCAAACATAGTGCCGTAAACTCATGTGATCATTTAGTTGATGTGGGGAAAAAGTGTTTTAGTGATAAGACTTCAGTGGAAATTGCGATGCACAGAACTAAATGCACTGCAATAATTAAAAACGATAAAGTTAGCAATTTTTCTAGCCATTTATGATTGAAGTTAGCCACTTTCTAGCCAATTTTTGCTCTTGTTTTAGCCAATTTTCATGGGAGCCATCTGGCAACACTGATTATTATTTATTAAAGTCTCGCCATACTATATAGCATCTCATAATGCACAATATCCGCAAGTACAGCCCCCCCAAAAAAAACTATGGTAAATATTGAAAGAATTACCGTTATTGGGTACGGTTTTTCTACCTTCATTACCCACTTATTTAGACCATTCTAAGACTATTTTCTTCTATGGCATTTCCTCTGCAAATGCCCCATTTCCAAGATAGGTCATATTCAAATGGGGCATTTTGAAATTAGCCTGACCTTACCTAACCTAACCTAGACCGCATCAGACTACCGGGAACCTAACCTGGGCAGACTACCTGGACCTAACCTGGACAAACTACTGGGACAAAACCTGGTCAAACTACCGGGAAATAACCATGATAAAGTACAGGAAATAACCAGGGCAAAATACTGGGAACTAGCCGGATCTGGCAACACTGCTACAAAACGGCAATTCTTTCAATAAATACCAAAACTATCGACAATAAAACAAATGAACAGACGCGACAATAAACATAAAAAAATTTTGCTACCTCAGCCCTACAGTAATATCGTACCTGTATTTCCGTTAATTTCCCAGCAACATCTAGGAAGTCGCATCAATAGTTTTTTGGGAAGGATGATGAAGGGTATTGATCTAGAGTCACTATTGCCATTTTGTAGCAGGGTTGCCAGATCCGGCTAGGTCCCAGTATTTTACCCCGGTCATTTCCTGTACTTTACCACGGTTATTTCTCGGTAGTTTGCCCAGGTTAGTTCCCGGTAGTTTGCCCAGGTTAGGTTCCCGCTAGTTTGCCCAGGTTAGGTTCCGGTAGTTTGCCCAGGTTAGGTTCCCGGTAGTTTGCCCAGGTTAGGTCCCGGTAGTTTGCCCAGGTTAGGTTCCGGTAGTTTGCCCAGGTTAGGTTCCCGGTAGTTTGCCCAGGTTAGGTCCCGGTAGTCTGATGCGGTCTAGGTTAAGCTAGGTTAGGTTAGGTTCGGTTCAAAATGCCCCATTTGAATATGACCTATCTTGGAAATGGGATATTGACAAAGAAAATACCATAGAAGAAAAGTGTCTTAAAATGTTATAAATTAGTGGGTAAAGAAAATGTCATAGAAGAAAAGTGTCTTAGAATATTATAAATTAGTGGGTAAAGAAAATGTCATAGAAGAAAAGTGTCTTAGAATATTATAAATTAGTGGGTAAAGAAGGTAAAAACATTGTAATATCAACCGGCAATAAAGTAATTAATTGATTGATGAATATTAGGTGCCACAACAGCGAGGTCATATAGCACCAGAAGAAGATGATAGAGAGGTAAGACAGTAAGCAAGAAGGAAATAGAAAGAAAGGAGGGACAGTTGAAGAAGTGAAAGCTAGTGGCTGGGGCCGAAGGGGCGCTAAAACCCATAAGGGGGTGCGGGAATAGGGGGACAGGCTTGGGGGGGGGGTGTTAGGGGGGTGCGGGAGTAGGGGAAAGGCTTGGGGGGTGCAGGAGTAGGGGGGACAGGCTTGAGGGGTGCGGAAGTAGGGGGGACAGGCTTGGGGGGGTGCAGGAGTAGGGGGACAGGCTTGGGGGGTGCAGGAGTAGGGGGACAGGGCTGGGAGAGGGGGGTGCGGGAATAGGGGACAGGCTTTCTACCCACCTCAAGCCTGTCCCCCTATTCCCGCACCTCCCAAAATTGAAAAAGTAAATAACAACAACATTTATATACTTTCAATACATATTCATTAATCACACACAACGTTAGGAAAAACACTTAAACAAAATAATAAATAAATAAATAAAATAAATAAATAAATAATAAAATAATAAATAATAAATAAAATAAAATAATAAAATAAATAATGCTACTGGGAGAATTTTTGGTAAATATTGAGAGAATCGCCGTTATTGCGTACGGTATTTCTACCTTCATTACCCACTTATTTAGGCCATTCTAAGACTATTTTCGGTATTTATTGAAAGAATTACCGTTTTGTAGCAGTGTTGCCAGATCCGGCTAGGTCCCAGTATTTTGCCCCGGTCATTTTCTGTACTTTACCACGGTTATTTCCCGGTAGTTTGCCCAGGTTAAGTCCCGGTAGTTTGCCCAGGTTAGGTCCCGGTAGTCTGCCCAGGTTAGGTCCCGGTAGTCTGCTGTGGTCTATGTTAGGTTAGGTTAGGCTAATTTCAAAATGCCCCATATGAGTATGACCTATCTTGGAAATTAGCCTGACCTTACCTAATCTAGCCTGACTTTACCGAACCTAACCTGACCTTACCTAGACCATAGCAGACCTTACCTAATCTAGCCTGACTTTACCGAACCTAACCTGACCTTACCTAGACCATAGCAGACTACCGGGACCTAACCTAGGTAGATTACAGGGACCTAACCTGGGCAAACTACCAGGACCTAACCTGGGCAGACTACCGGGACCTAACCTGGACAAACTACCGGGAAATAACCATGGTAAAGTACAGGAAATGACCAGGGCAAAATACTGGGACCCAGCCTGATCTTGCAACACTGCTACAAAACGGTAATTCTTTCAATAAATACCGAAAATAGTCTTAGAATGGCCTAAATAAGTGGGTTAGGTTAGGGAGTTATCACGAGTTGTAGTTGATGGTTCAACCGCTAGGCGTCGGTGGACTTATCACTCAGGAATGGGGACAAACAAATAACCAGAGTGATCAGTTATGCATTGAGTGCATTTTAATGAACAGGTATATTGGTCTGTTTCATGTGTTTTTCAACATCTAATGTATATTGTAACTTGTACTGTATCATATTAATAAAAAGAATTTCAACATTGAGGTAAAACATATAAAAATAAAAGCTATTTTTACAAAACTTCGAATGGAGGTCCCTTTCGCATAAATATATATACAGCCCGTGCTTACTGAAAAGACAATTTAAAAGCTCAGGAATTAAACTAAGACTTACAGATGTTTGCTGCTGTATATAACAAAACACATGTCACTGTCTGAATAAGTTGAAATAAAAGCATATTATAATGAAATGGTGGCATCCTTTCCCAGTAAACTCTTGCGCTGCCAGACGCATGATTTTCACTTGTGGCGGGATCATGGAGGTAGTATAGGTGGAGGCGCCATTAGGACCTGATTTGTGAAGCCACCAATCTGTCATTTCCGGCGCCTTCAAGATGGCGCATTCCTTTGTATGTCAGGTCAGAAGTACACTTTTACTGAAACATATCTTGGTGTCCGCCATATTGAAGGTGCCGAAAATGACAGTTCGGCGGCTTCACTTTACTCCCCTGGATTAGTGAGCCATGGCGCCTCCACCTATACTACCTCCATGGGCGGGATATCCATTGTGTCGACAATAACAAAACTCTAAAGCTTTTTTTTTAATAAGAGAGACGAGATGGTATATGTGTGTGCTGTAGCCGACTGTAGGAGCGATTCACGCAAGTATGATACAGAAAAACATCCATATATGGCTCACGTGAAGGGATGGGCAAAATTTCCTTCAGCCAAAGTGGAATCAGAGAGAAGAAAGTTGTGGGAAAGCAAGTGTAAGAGGAGTGAAGGTTGGAAGGCCACGAAGCACCACAGAATCTGCTCTAGGCATTTCGTTGATTGGGTATTAGGACTTGGCCCATCCTCTTCCAATCCTGACCCAGAGTTGTTTCAATATAATGACTGGGGCAGAAAATGTGGACCATCAAGATCTTCAGATGCCCGGCAAAACAAATCACACCCAGGATCATCAAATGCCTGGAAAGACAAAAACAAATCAGATGACCGTGGACAAGCTGACACCATTACACCTCAAGAACCTATTATGTCTGATGTTAGTGAAAATGGAGGTGGAATTAACCTACACAGCAGTATACAACAGTCTTCATTTATAGAAGGTAAGAGATAACTTAGGATGTGTTGGATGTTTGCTTTGAGACGAAAAACGGTAAATATTGAAAGAATTACCGTTATTGCATACGGTTTTTCTACCTTCATTACCCACTTATTTAGACCATTCTAAGACTATTTTCTTCTATGGCATTTCCTCCGCAAATGCCCCATTTCCAAGATAGGGCATATTCAAATGGGGCATTTTGAAATTAGCCTGACCTAACCTAACCTAGACCGCATCAGACTACCGGGACCTAACCTGGGCAAACTACCGAGAAATAACCGTGATAAAGTACAGGAAATGACCGGGGCAAAATACTAGGACCTAGCAGGATCTGGCAACACTGCTACAAAACGGTAATTCTTTCAATAAATACCTTATTTTATTATAATAATTATTTTATGTATGTCCTTGTGTGTCTGTGTTACCATTTTGTAGCAGTGTTGCCAGATCCGACTAGGTCCCAGTATTTTGCAACGGTCATTTCCTGTACTTTACCACAGTTATTTCCCGGTAGTTTGCCCAGGTTAGGTCCCGGTAGTCTGCTGTAGTCTAGGTTAGGTTAGGTAAGGTCAGGTTAATTTCAAAATGCCCCATATGAATTTTGAATGTTCTCCAGGCTAAATTGGTAAAAGATTTAGGTTAACATTTTTATTTATTTGACATTCTCAAAGAGAGCTGGTCCGATTGCTATTGGAGTGCATTAGAAATGAATATGGTGGAATGTTGAACATTATAAGATACAGTAATGTACAATATTACCTAAGATACTGATAGTCACATTGGATTATAATTATGCTTATACATCGGTATTTTTTTTGTTTCCTTAATAGACGTACAGTCGGCAGCATAAGTTCTCTTCGTTTCCACCTACGTACAGTTGGAGACATGAATGGGTGGTACAGCCCAAGTAAAAGATGGTAAATTTCTGCCGATATCAAGTTCCTTAGTACCAAATAGGAGACATCAGGGGCAGAAGTCAGTATTGAGGATGGTAATAAAAAGCAACTACCTGATAATAGACACTGGTTAGGTTAGGTTAGGTTAGGTTGGTAAATAGGAGGGGCAGAAGTCAGTATTGAAGATGGTAATAAAAAGCAAGTACCTGATAATAGACACTGGTTAGGTTAGGTTAGGTTAGGTTGGTTAGGTTGGTTAGGTTAGGTTGGTAAATAGGAGGGGCAGAAGTCAGTATTGAAGATGGTAATAAAAAGCAAGTACCTGATAATAGACACTGGTTAGGTTAGGTTAGGTTAGGTTGGTAAATAGGAGGGGCAGAAGTCAGTATTGAGGATGGTAATAAAAAGCAACTACCTCATAATAGACACTGGTTACTCAAATGAATGGGACAAGTATCTTTCACCTGGGCTGTACCACCCATTCATGTGTCCAACTGTACATATTGAGCTATATTAATGTTGTAACACAATTTAAATGCAGAGGTGACAGATATACTTCACATATGACAAATTACACACACACACATGTTGTTAGGATAGAAACTGGTTCAGAATGCAACTAACTATCTGGTCATATTAACATTAGCAAGTATATCAGATGGACGCGAATTTATACATATTCCGATACATATTTTTTAATCAGAATAATCACACACAACACTGAACCAAAACCACATGCTGACTTTTATGCCCTAACTCAATTACCAGTGGCTGAAATAACCATCAATAAATACCCATATTAATCACACACAACACTGAACCAAAAATATAACATAAATACTATTGGAAGAATTTTTACTTTAATTTTTGAATGGCACCGTAGAAAAAATTGAAAAGTAAACAACAACATTTATTTATATTCAGTATTTTTTAAGAGGGTACGGGAGTAGGGGGACAGGCTTTGGGGGGTGCGGGAGTAGGGGACAGGGTTTGGGGGGTGTGGGAGTAGGGGACAGGCTTTGGGGGGTGCGGGAATAAGGGGACAGGCTTTGGGGTGGGTAGAAAGCCTGTCCCCTATTCCCGCACCCCCATAACCCCTCCCCCCAGCCTGTCCCCCTACTCCTGCACCCGCCAAGCCTGTCGTCCTCTACTCCCGCACCCCCCTAAACCCCCCCAAGCCTGTCCCCCTATTCCCGCACCCCCTTAATCGCACAAAACGTTATGAGAAACACTAAAACCAAAATAAATAAAATAAATAATGTTACTGGAGGACATTTTACTGTAATTTTTGACCGGCACCGTTGAAAAAATTGAAAAAGTAAATAAAAACAACATTTATTTATATTCAATACTACTGGGAGAATTTTTACTTTAATTTTTGACCGGCACTGTAGAAAAAGTTGAAAAAGAAAACAACAACAACAACAACATTTATTTATATTCAGTTATGAAAAAACAATAATAACATAAATAATAACATAAATAATACTACTGGGAGAATGTTTACTGTAATTTTTGACTGGACCCGTTGAAAAAATAAAAAATAAAAAAATCGACGGCAACACTTGCATATTTCCGATACATATGTCCAGTGTCGGAACATAAAAAAAAAAAAAAAAAAAAAAAAAAAAAAATTAGTCACACACAATACTGAACCAAAAATATAACATAAATAATGATAATGGAAGAATTTTTATTGTAAATTTTGACCGGCCCCGTTGAAAAAAATGAAAAAGAAACCAACAACAACATTTATTTATATTCAATACTCACACACAACGTTAGGAAAAACACTAAAACCAACAAATTAAAATAAATAATGCTATAGAATTTTTTTTACTCTAATTTTTGACCGGCGCCGTTGAAAAAAAAATAAAATGAAAAAGTAAACAATAATAACATTTATATATTTTCACACAACACTGAACCAAAAATATAACATAAATAATACTAATGAAAGAATTTTTACTGTAATTTTTGACCGGTGCCGTTGAAAAAAATGAAAAAGAAACCAACAACAACATTTATTTATATTCAATACTCACACACAACGTTAGGAAAAACATTAAAACCAAAATAATAACATAAATACTACTACTGGGATACATTTTATTGTAATTTTGGACCGAATTTTAATGGCACCGTTGAAAAAATTGAAAAAGAAAACGACGACAACCACATCAGAGCTTGGAAGAAAACAAACAACAAAGCCCGCCACCACCATGACAGTCACCACCACCACCACCACACCACTCGTATTAAACCGATTTTAACCGGATTTTCGACCCATAATGCCGAATGCTTGTGGTGTTAATGGGTGTGGGATTGCAGTAGGTAAATACCCAACGAGGAGTTACCATAGATTACAGGCTTATAGGAAAGTTATGACCCCAAAAACACGGGAGTTGATAAAAAAAAGAAGGGAGTTATGGCTGAGAATTTTAGGACGTAATGATTTGGCCCAAGAAGATAATGTGAGAAATATACGTGTGTGTAGCAGACATTTTATTTATGGTATGTATATATGTGTGTGTGTGTGTTTTTTTTTTTTTTTGGTAAATTTACATAAATACTATATTGGTTAATTATTAAAGGAATTGCCATTATTGCATATGCAGAAGAAATGCCATAGAAGAAAACAGTCTTAGAAAGGTCTAAATAAGTGGGTAATGAAGGTAGAAAAACCGTATGCGATAACGGTAATTCATTCAATATTTACAGTCGGATTTGGCAACACTGCTACAAAATGGTAATTCTTTCAATAAATACCATATTGTATATTTTAGTATCATTACGGTACCCACTATTTTGGACCATTCTAAGACATTTTTCATGGTATTATTATAGAAATAGTTCATTCGCTATATTGTATATTTTAGTATCATTACCCACTATTTTGGACCATTCTAACACACTTTTCATCTATGGTGTTTCTCTCGGAAATGCACCGTTTTCGAGATATGCCAAGTTTTACAAACATAATTTGGAAATTAGGGTAAATATTGAAAGAATTACCGTTGTTGCGTACAGTTTTTCTACCTTCAATACCTACTTATTTAGACCATTCTAAGACTATTTTCTTCTATGGCATTTCCTCCACAAATGCCCCATTTCCAAGATAGGTCATATTCAAATTGGGCATTTTGAAATTACCCTGACCTTACCTGACCTGACCTAACCTAGACCACAGCAGACTACCGGGACCTAACCGGGTCAAGCTACCGGGACCTAACCGGTGTAAACTATCGTAAAGTGACCGGGGCAAATTCCCGGGACCTAGCCGGATGTGGTAACACTGTGTGGCCCTAGCCAAGAACACAGTACTTCTGTAATAATACCGTGTGTTTTTTTTTTTTTTTTTTGTATTTATTGAATGAATTACCATTTTGTAGCAGTGTTGCCAGATCCAGCTAGGTCCCAGTATTTTGTCCCGGTCATTTCCTGTACTTTACCACAGTTATTTTCCGGTAGTTTACCCAGGTGGAAAATATTGAAAAAATTACCGTTATCACGTACAATTTTTCTACCTTCATTACCCACTTATTTAGACCATTCTAAGACTTTATTCTTTTATGGCTTTTCCTCCGCAAATGCCCCATTTCCAAGATAGACCACAGTAGACAACCGGGACCTAACCTGCGCAAGCTACCGGGAAATAACCGTGGTAAAGTACAGGAAATTACCAGGGCAAAATACTGGGATTTAGCCGGATCTGGCAACTCTGCTACAAAGCGGCAATTCTTTCAATAAATACCAGTCCCAGTAGTCTGCTGTGGTCTAGGCTAGATTAGGTAAGGTCAGGCTAATTTCAAAATGCCCCATATGAATATGACCTATCTTGGAAATTTGTGGAGGAAATATCATAGAAGAAAATAGTCTTAGAATGGTCTAAATAAGTGGGTAATGAAGGTAGAAAATAGTCTTAGAATGGTCTAAATAAGTGGGTAATGAAGGTAGAAAATAGTCTTAGAATGGTCTAAATAAGTGGGTAATGAAGGTAGAAAATAGTCTTAGAATGGTCTAAATAAGTGGGTAATGAAGGTAGAAAATAGTCTTAGAATGGTCTAAATAAGTGAGTAATGAAGGTAGAAAATAGTCTTAGAATGGTCTAAATAAGTGGGTAATGAAGGTAGAAAATAGTCTTAGAATGGTCTATATAAGTGGGTAATGAAGGTAGAAAATAGTCTTAGAATGGTCTAAATAAGTGGGTAATGAAGGTAGAAAATAGTCTTAGAATGGTCTAAATAAGTGGGTAATGAAGGTAGAAAATAGTCTTAAAATGGTCTATATAAGTGGGTAATGAAGGTAGAAAATAGTCTTAGAATGGTCTAAATAAGTGGGTAATGAAGGTAGAAAATAGTCTTAGAATGGTCTAAATAAGTGGGTAATGAAGGTAGAAAATAGTCTTAGAATGTTCTATATAAGTGGGTAATGAAGGTAGAAAATAGTCTTAGAATGGTCTAAATAAGTGGGTAATGAAGGTAGAAAATAGTCTTAGAATAGTCTAAATAAGTGGGTAATAAAGGCAAAAAATAGTCTTAGAATGGTCTAAATAAGTGGGTAATGAAGGTAGAAAATAGTCTTAGAATGGTCTAAATAAGTGGGTAATGAAGGTAGAAAATAGTCTTAGAATGGTCTAAATAAGTGGGTAATGAAGGTAGAAAATAGTCTTAGAATGGTCTAAATAAGTGGTTAATGAAGGTAGAAAATAGTCTTAGAATGGTCTAAATAAGTGGGTAATGAAGGTAGAAAATAGTCTTAGAATGGTCTAAATAAGTGGGTAATGAAGGTAGAAAATAGTCTTAGAATGGTCTAAATAAGTGGGTAATGAAGGTAGAAAATAGTCTTAGAATGGTCTAAATAAGTGTTTAATGAAGGTAGAAAAACCACTCAAATAACAGTAATTCTTTCAATATTTACCCCCAAAAACCCCGAATTCCCAACGCTCCTCTATTACCGTATGTGGAAATTGGGTATTTTGGGAAGAAACACCAGTAATTCTGCATAAGAGTTCCATCTGTTTTTTTTTTTTCCTGCCTATTTTTCCTTGTTCTATGCATTAGCGACCATAATATTGATTGGAAACCACTTGGTCTATGCATATTCCCTAACCCCTTCAATCTTTGGGGAGAGCACTGGGAATCGGGGTTTTTGGGTGGGGGAGAGCACTGGGAATCGGGGTTTTTGAGTGGGGGAAAAACACGTAAATTAGCTTATTATTTTGCCTTGATACTGATTTGTTGACCTGCATAGATGTCGAAAAATTGAAAATCCGAGCCAAGATTCGGCACAAAAAAATATACCCAATATCTATGGAATTTCTACCTGAAATTTTTACAGCCACTAGAACCAACCTGACCTGACCTAACCTAACCTAAACCTAACCCTGGCATTCTCCGGTCCTAACCCTGGCATCCTCCGGTCCTAACTCTGGCATCCTCCATCCTTCGGTTCTAAGTTATTATCTTCGGAATTTTCCTAAAATCTAGGGAAAAATGTTGAGATCTTGGGAATTTCAGTTTGGCTTTCGTATTTCTATTAAAAGGTGATTGTTTACGTTAACAAAGAAGAAATACGTGAAAATAAATACTCGTAAACAACATTAATAAACACTAATCTTAACAATAACAATTAGGCTGGCTTCACACGAGCGTTTTTTTGCCACACGATCAAATAGTCGAGTCGCCGCTCTTTATTTTCATACAACGCGCGGTAGCTTTGAAGGCGTCACGTTAGGGTAGTTCATCTGCTTGTGCAATAACTATAAACAACAATAAGAACAATAGCAACAATAATAATAATTTTTGTTTTATTTATTCATTTATTTATTTTTTATTTATTCATTTATTTATTATTTTTTATTTATTCATTTATTTATTATTTTTTATTTATTCATTTATTTATTATTTTTTATTTATTCATTTATTTATTATTTTTTATTTATTCATTTATTTATTATTTTTTCATTTTTTTCATATTTTATTTATTTTTATTTGTTTATTTATTTATTTTTCATCATTTATTTTTCACTTTTTATATATATATATATATATATATATATATATATATATATATATATATATATATATATATATATATATATATATATATATATATATATATATATATATATATATATATATATATATATATATATATATATAAAATTATTTGCGTATATTTTCATTTCAGGTAGACCATACATGACAACAACCCCGACTTTTTAATTATTTTTTATGTTTATTTGTATTATTTTTTTCATATTTCTTATTTATTTATTGTTATTTATTTAATTATTGTTTTTATTTTATTTTTCATTTTTTTTTTCATTTATTTTATTTATTAATTCATTTATTTTTTAATTTTTTTCATATTCATTTATTAATTTATCTATTGTTTTTTTTTAATTATTTTTTTCATTCTTTTTTTTATTTCATCATTTTTTTTTTCATATATATATTTTTTTATTATCTTTATATATTTTTCCTTTCAGGTAAACCGGCCCTTCTTCACGACACCAAAAACCCGGACTGGGCACCAACCTTGGCACTCGACCCTGACCAGAATGATTATTATTGGTGGAATGAACACCAGTTATTGTCAGGTAAGTAATACACACATACAGACACAGAGAGAGAGAGAGAAACATACACACACTGACACACATAGCCTACATACGCAATACACACACTCATACATAGAGAGATACACATACACACACACACTGACACACATACATACAGACACAGGAAGAGAAACATACACACACACAGACACAGAGAGAGAGAGAAACATACACATACAGACACAGAGAGAGAGAGAAACATACACATACAGACATAGAGAGAGAGAGAAACATACACACATACAGACACAGAGAGAGAGAGAAACATACACACATACAGACATAGAGATACACACACACACACACACACAGACATAGAGAGAGAGACATACACACACACACACACAGACATAGAGAGATACACACACACAGACATAGACACATACACACACACAGACATAGAGAGAGACACATACACACACACAGACATAGAGAGAGACACATACACACACACAGACATAGAGAGAGACACATACACACACACAGACATAGAGAGAGACACATACACACACAGACATAGAGAGAGACACATACACACAGACAGACATAGAGAGACACATACACACACACAGACATAGACACATACACACACACAGACATAGAGAGATACACATACACACACACAGACATAGAGAGACACATACACACACACACAGACATAGACACATACATATATATACACACAGACAGTACACACACACACACACACAGACGCACATATATAGAAATACACACACACATACATAGAGACAGACGCACACAGAGAGATACACACACACAGACAGAGACAGACGCACATATATAGATACACACACACACAGAGACAGACGCACATATATAGAGATACGCACACACACAGAGACAGATGCACATATATAGAGATACGCACACACACAGAGACAGACGCACACATATAGAGATACGCACACACAGACAGACGCACATATATAGAGATACGCACACACAGACAGACGCACACACACAGAGACAGACGCACATACATACATACACACACACAGAGACAGACGCACATATATAGATACACACACACACACAGACAGACGCACATATATAGAGATACACACACACACAGAGACAGACGCACATATATAGAGATACACACACACAGACAGACTCACACAGAGATACACACGCAGACATGCACATACATATACATACACACAGACAGTACACATACACACACAGAGAAACATACACACACACACACACACACAGAAACATACACACACACAGAAACATACACACACACACACAGAAACATACACATACACACAGAGAAACATACACATACACACAGATAGAGAGACACATACATACATACTTACTTAGGTACTTAGGTAGTTCTGCCAGGCAGCTCTCAGCCCCTCCGCGAAGGAGCTCTCCGAGCCGCCGCTATAAAACTAACACTTGAAGTCGGTTTTAATCACTTCATTTTCCAAATCATATGACTCAGTGAAGAGAAATGACTTTAATCTCCTCTTGAAAATGTCCACCGTTTCTGATACTTTGACACTGGCTGGTAAACTATTGTACAACCGGGGAGCACTATTTACAAACGCCCTGCGGCCAGCTTCTCGATAAAACCTTGGCTCAGAAAATCTATTCACTTCAACACTATGGCGAAGAGCCATGTCAGAGTCAATACTAAAGTCATTAAGCATGGTTCGTATATAGACAGGCTTACCAAATTTTATCGCCTGATATACCATAATACACTGTTTATAGATAATTCTCGCCTTGATACACACACACAGAGACATACATACATACACACATACACACAGAGAGAGAGAGAGACACATACATACATACACACACACAGAGACAGACGCACATACACAGAGAGATACATATACATACATACACACACACACACACACACACACAGAGACAGACACACGCACATACATACAGACATACATACACACACAGATACTGTACAAACTGTTACAACCCCAGTTTTGCCTCGTTTATATCTAGGGGGGGAAGATTAGGGGTTGTGTACAGCTTGAGTTATAACTCTAGTAAATATGTTACTTGTTTATGTTAATACTTACTTAAATAAATAAATATGTTATTGTTATCATTATTATTATTTTTATTATTGTTATTATTGTTATTATTTTTATTTTTATTATTGTTATTGTTATTATTTTTATTTTTATTATTGTTATTATTGTTATTATTTTTATTATTGTTATTATTATTTTTATTTTTATTATTGTTATTTTTATTTTTATTATTGTTATTATTTTTATTTTTTTATTGTTATTATTATTATTAAGTAAATATGTTAATGTAGTCAGTGGAGTTACAACTAACGAAATGAAAACGGGAACTTCACACTTCACTCCCTCATTTTTTTTTTTTTTTTTTTTATGTCCTTCTATGAAAGAGTAATGTAAACGAATGACTAATGAATTTAACATGTATATTATTACCTTCACCAAATAATTACAATAAGACAAAAACAATAATATGAATAACGTTAAAAGACCCCCTAAGGGAAGTATTGCCTGCAGTGACGTGGGCAGTACTTTAAGGGTTAAGGCGTCCCTTCGGCCCCAGCCAATCCTTTTCAGTTCTTCAACTATCCCTCCGTTCCTTTTCTTTCCTTCAACTATCCCTCTGTTCCTTTTCTTTCCTTCAACTATCCCTCTGTTCCTTTTCTTTCCTTCAACTATCCCTCCGTTCCTTTTCTTTCCTTCAACTATCCCTCCGTTCCTTTTCTTTCCTTCAACTATCCCTCCGTTCCTTTTCTTTCCTTCAACTATCCCTCCGTTCCTTTTCTTTCCTTCAACTATCCCTCCGTTCCTTTTCTTTCCTTAGTACTTACTGTCCCACCTCTCTATCACCCCTTCCCACTGGTGAGGGCTGGTTCTATCCAGAAATGAGGAATTTGGCATCCTCTACCATACCCTGGCCTGTTCTGTCTGTCTCTCTTACTATTTCTCATTCCTTCTGGGTAGCTGACGAGATCGCCCGATTGGGTGGCACAACAAGGAAGACTACAGACGGTGGGAATGTTGGCTCGGGGGTACATACCTGTGAACCAGCAGTCCCCTCGTCTGTTGCCTTCGAAGAAACAGGTCTCGCTATCACCCTGACTCCCATTTGGGGGTCCGAGCATCTGCGCGGCTTCGGTCAACCAGACTCGGGACTCCTCGGCCAGACAGCGAGGTCATATAGCAGGAATAACGTTAACAGACACAAAATGACTCCAATTATAACACAAAATAAAAGAACACAATTATAACACCAAATGTTAGCTAGTCTGCCATTGGTTGAGAGAATGTTAGCTAGTCTGCCATTGGTTGAGAGAATGTTAGCTAGTCTGCCATTGGTTGAGAGAATGTTAGCTAGTCTGCCATTGGTTGAGGGAATGTTAGCTAGTCTGCCATTGGTTGAGGGAATGTTAGCTAGTCTGTCATTGGTTGAGAGAATGTTAGCTAGTCTGCCATTGGTTGAGAGAATGTTAGCTAGTCTGCCATTGGTTGAGAGAATGTTAGCTAGTCTGCCATTGGTTGAGAGAATGTTAGCTAGTCTGTCATTGGTTGAGAGAATGTTAGCTAGTCTGTCATTGGTTGAGACACAGAGACACACATATACATACACAGAGATATATACACACACACACATATACATACACAGAGATATATACACACACACACATACATATACATACACACACACGCTTATTATTATTATTGTTATTATTATTATTATTATTATTGTTATTGTTATTGTTATTATTGTTGTTATTGTTATTATTGTTATTGTTATTATTGTTGTTATTATTGTTATTATTATTGTTATTATTGTTGTTATTATTGTTATTATTATTATTATTATTATTATTATTATTATTATTATTATTCTTTCTTTGCAGGTAGACCATCTTTGTCAACAGCTAACCGAGGGAATACCAACACTACAATAACAAACAACAGTGACGACAACAGCAACAGTAAACAAACAACAACAATAACAAACAACAGTGATGACAACAGCAACAGTAAACAAACAACAACAATAACAAACAACAGTGATGACAACAGCAACAACAGTAATCAAACAACAAACAATATACAAACAACAACAACAACGAACAACAGTAAACAAACAATAACAGCAACAATAATAACAACAAACAGTAAACAAACAATATTATTAACAAGAAACGGGAAACACACAACAGCAACAGTGATACCAACAACAACAGTATTACCAACAACAACAGTAATACCAACAACAACAGTAATACCAACAACAACAAACAATAAACAAACAACAGTATTACCAACAACAACAAACTGTAAACAAACAACAGCAACAGTATTACCAACAACAACAGTATTACCAACAACAACAGTATTACCAACAATAACAACAGTATTACCAACAGCAACAGTATTACCAACAACAACAGTATTACCAACAACAACAGTATTACCAACACTAACAATATTACCAACAACAGCAACAGTAATACCAACAACAACAACAGTATTACCAACAACAACAAACAATAAACAAACAACAGTATTACCAACAAACAGTAAACAAACAACAGTATTACCAACAACAACAAACGGTAAACAAACAACAGTATTACCAACAACAACAAACGGTAAACAAACAACAGTATTACCAACAACAACAAACGGTAAACAAACAACAACAAACAGTAAACAAACAACAGTAATAAAAACAACAGTATTACCAACAACAAACAATAAACAAACGACAGTATTACCAACAACAAACAATAAACAAACAACAGTATTACCAACAACAAACAATAAACAAACGACAGTATTACCAACAACAAACAATAAACAAACAACAGTATTACCAACAACAAACAATAAACAAACAACAGTAATAACAACAACAACAAACAATAAACAAACAACAGTATTACCAACAAACGCAACAGAAAAATGCAATAAAATCGTAATAAAAATCCAAACGGAAAAACAAACGGCAAACACAACAACAACAGAATATCAAACAGCAACAAACAGAAACAAACAAGAACAAACAACAGCAACGAGAGGTATAGTAAATTATTATTAGAGAGTGTGTGTTTGTGTGTATGTTGGTGAGTGTGTTTGTGTGTATGTTGTGTTGGTGAGTGTGGTTGTGTTGTTGGTGAGTGTGTTTGTGTGTATGTTGTGTTGTTGGTGAGTGTGTTTGTGTGTATGTTGTGTTGTTGGTGAGTGTGTTTGTGTGTATGTTGTGTTGTTGGTGAGTGTGTTTGTGTGTATGTTGTGTTGTTGGTGAGTGTGTTTGTGTGTATGTTGTGTTGTTGGTGAGTGTTGTGTTGTTGGTGAGTGTGTTTGTGTGTATGTTGTGTTGTTTTGGTGAGTGTTTGTGTGTATGTTGTGTTGTTGGTGAGTGTGTTTGTGTGTATGTTGTGTTGTTGGTGAGTGTGTTTGTGTGTATGTTGTGTTGTTGGTGAGTGTGTTTGTGTGTATGTTGTGTTGTTGGTGAGTGTGTATGTTGTGTTGTTGGTGAGTGTGTTTGTGTGTATGTTATGTTGTTGGTGAGTGTTGTGTTGTGTTGTTGGTGAGTGTGTTTGTGTGTATTACAGTGTTCAATAATGTGTTTAATATAATGAGGTGTTGTGTTACATCCTGGACACACACACACACACACACACACACACACACACACACGTGGACTCTGTACTCATGGGGAAGGGACGATTCAGATGGGTGGATGTCAGGAGGTGGTGCATGCAGCTGTGTGTTGTTTTTGAGTGTTTGGATGGACTGATGAGTGATTGGACATACATACATACAGCTGTTGTTTTTGAGTGTTTGGATGGATTGATGAGTGATTGGAGTATGTATGTGTTTCTGGAGATTGGTTTGGGGTGGGCAGGGTGTAAGAGATGATAGTATTTGTGTATGGAATGGTGTACTGGGTGTTGTTTTGATGTTCCTTGACGTGTGTGTGTGTGTGTGTGTGTGTTTTGCCATGTAGTGTAGTGGATGGTGTGGGTTTGTGGAGGCTGCAGCAAGTGTGTGTGTGTGTGTGTGTTTGTGTGTGTGGTATAGGTGTGTGTGGTATAGGTGTGTGTGTTTGTGTGTGTGGTATAGGTGTGTGTGTGTGTGTGTTGTATAGGTGTGTGTGTGTGTGTGTGGTATAGGTGTGTGTGTGTGTGTGTGTGATATAGGTGTGTGTGTGTGTGTGTGTGTTGTTTATGGTGAGGTGTGTGTGTGTGTGTGTGTGCTATTTTAATGAAGTGCAAATTATCATCATCATTATAATTCTTTCGTTGGCGTGCTTACAAACCAACACACACACACACACACATAATTATTGAATGGTGCTCTCACTCTTATTCCAGACCAACAACAAACAACAACAACAACAACA
>JAWQEG010006475.1:37500-67500 GCA_033782935.1 Petrolisthes cinctipes
GGAGGAAGAAGAGGAGGAAGAGTTAGAAAAAGAGGAGGAGTTGGAAGAGGAAGAGGAATTGGAAGAAGAGGAAGAGGAGTTGGAATTGGAGGAAGAAGAGGAGTTGGAAGAGGAGGTGGAAGAGGCAGAGTTAGAAAAGGAGGAAGAAGAAGAAGAGGAAAAAGAGGAGGAGGAGGAGGAGGAGTTAGAAGAATCATACACACACACACCTCAACAACCTCACAACACCTCGTACACACACACACCACAACAACCTCACAACACCTGCTCACCTCCTCAACAACCTCACAACACCTCGTACACACACACACCACAACAACCTCACAACACCTGCTCACCTCCCCAACCACCTCACAACACCTCGTACACACACACACCACAACCTCACAACACCTCATACACACACACACCACAACCACACAACACCTCATACACACACACACCACAACCTCACAACACCTCATACACACACACACCACAACCTCACAACACCTCATACACACACACACCACAACCACACAACACCTCATACACACACACACCACAACCAGCTCACAACACCTCATACACACACACACCACAACCAGCTCACAACACCTCATACACACACACACCCCAACAACCTCACAACACCTCATACACACACACACCACCCACCCAACAACAACAACAACAACTACTAATAGCCAACACAACAGCATCAACAGAACACAATACAACAACAACAACATTGACGGCAGAACACACAACTACAATGTCATCAACAGAACACAATACAACATCAACACAACACAATACAACAATATCAACAGCCGACAATACAACATCATCACCTTCAGCCAACACAAGAACATCGATATCTGACACAACGACAGAACACAATACAACATCACCATCAACACAACACACAACATCGACACAACACAATACAACAACGATAGAACACAATACAACAACATCACCATCATCACAACACACAACATCGACAGAGAACAATACAACAATAACATCACCATCAACACAACACACAACATCAACACAACACAATACAACAATATCAACAGCCGACACATCATCATCACCTACAGCCAACACAACAACATCGATATCTGACACAACAACATCA
Source organism: Petrolisthes cinctipes (assembly GCA_033782935.1). Lineage (NCBI taxonomy): Eukaryota > Metazoa > Arthropoda > Malacostraca > Decapoda > Porcellanidae > Petrolisthes > Petrolisthes cinctipes. The sequence continues at coordinate 38,627 of JAWQEG010006475.1, forward strand.
ACAGAACACAATACAACACCACCATCATCTACAGCCAACACAACATCAACAACATCGACAGAACACAATACAACAACAACGACAGAACACAATACAACAACATCATCAACAGAACACAATACAACATCAACAGAACACAATACAACAACAGAACACAATACAACACCATCTACAGCCAACACAACAACATCAACAGAACACAATATACCAGCGACAGAACACAATACAACAACATCAACAGGACACAATACAACAACATCATCATCAACACAACACACAAGAGAACACAATACAACAACAACATCAATAGAACACAATACATCAACATCATCACCTTCAGCTGACACCATCAGCTCATGGAATGGCGATGTGAAGCAACAAGTGTTGGATGTAGAGAAAGATGTGGTGGGATATCAACCACAGGACTTAGAACGATTGATGGAAATGATACAAGGTCATGACACACAGACAACACACACACCACACACACACATACATGACACACAGACAACACACACACCACAGACACACGTACATGACACACAGAAAACACACACACAACTACACGTAAATTACATCCAAAAATACATAGCAAACTACGAGTGTGAAATTGAGGATCAACTTGCAGCCCTGGCAGAAATTACTTGGCAGCAACTAACTCGCGATGCGCTTGAGATTGAGGAAGAAGGAGGGAAGATGTTTTGGTTTGGCAGACACCTGGAAAAAGAAGAAAAAGACAGCGAGCATGATTTGTATGACAGAAACCTGAAAGAAAAAGACGGTGAGGATGATTTGTATGACAGACACCTGGAAGAAATAAAATACAGTGAGGATGATTTGTATGACAGACACCTGGAAGAAATAAAATACAGTGAGGATGATTTGTATGACAGAAACATCAAGGAAGATTATTATTATTATTATGATGATAATGATGTTGTAACAATTGATGAGCAAAAAATAGAAGTGGAGGAGGAGATGTTGATGATGATGCCTGAAATGCGGAATATCAAACAAGAGAATGAAGAAGTGATTGACAAAGAGAACGAAGCTGCGATTAAACAGCAACAACACGCGTGGGAAGGCGAACTGTCCATTGCAGACCAGATCATTTACGAAGAGGTATACCTGACAGAAACGCAAGATGGATACAGAGAAGAGAAGCGCGGTGAAACACAAGACGGATATAGAGAAGAGAAGCGCGGTGAAACGCAAGTATTGGACGCAGAAGTGGTCGACCTAAACAACATAAACACACAGGAATTAAACAAAACAAACACAGAGACACACAACAGCACAAACACAGAGACACACAACACAAACACAGAGAGACACAGCACACAGGAACACAACACAACAAACACACAGGAATTAAACAAAAACACAGAGACACACAACAGCACAAACACAGAGAGACACAGCACACAGGAATCAAACAACACATACACAGAGAGACACAAAACAAACACACAGGAAGCAAACATTACAAACATAGATAGAGACAACACAAACACACAGGAAGCAAACATTACAAACATAGAGAGAGACAACACAAACACAGAGGAACACAGCACACAGAAATCAAACAACACAAACACGCAGGAATTAAACAGCACAAACACACAGAAATCAAACACAAACAGCACAAACACATGGGAATTAGACACGGGGAAATGCAGTACAACAGAACCGTTTGTCGGTAACATGAAGAAAAAACACACACAGAACAAATGCAGTAGAACGGAACCACAAAACATGGATCCCCACACACACAACAAACGCAGTAAAACGGAACCACAAAACATGGATCCCCACACACACAACAAACGCAGTAAAACGGAACCTCAAAACACAGATACACACACAAACAAACGCAGTAGGATGGAACCAGAAAACACGGATACACACACACACAACAAACGCAGTAAAACGGAACCACAAAACACAAATACACACACAAACAAACGCAGTAGGACGGAACCAGAACACACGGATACACACACACAGAACAAACGCAGTCAAACGGAACCACAAAACACAGATACACACACATGCAGTAGAACAGAACCACAAAACACGGATACACACACACAGAACAAACGCAGTAGAACGGAACCACAAAACACGGATACACACACACAGAACAAACACAGTCAAACGGAACCACAAAACACAGATACACACACACACACATGCAGTAGAACAGAACCACTAGACACGAACACACACAAACAAAACACAAACACACAGAAACACACAGAATCAAATACCACAAACGCAGAATCAAATACCGCAAACGCAGAATCAATTACCAATACCAGAAACGCAGAATCAAAAAACACCACAAACGCAGAACCAAACAACACCACAAACGCAGAACCAAACACCACAAACGCAGAATCAACAAACACCACAAACACAGAACCAAACACCACAAACACAGAATCAACAAACGCCACAATCGTAGGCTACAGACGACGACAACAACACACATACAACACCAAACTCAATCGCAGAAGAAACGCGGTGAGATTAGACCACAATTACAGCCACAGCTCTGATCAAAGCCTATACCACCTAGGCCACTACAGGCACTTGATGATGGAGGAGAGATGCTTCAACAACAACAACAACCCTAGCTGTAGTGATGATGGTATCGAACTGAGTGAAAGCATACCACAATGGCTATTTTTAAAGTGCCCTACTAAGAGCAAATTACAGCAGAGGAATTTACCACTCTGTCCCATGACCAAAATGAGACTGTGTAAATAGCACCATGGGTATTTATACAGCGAGGTCATATAGTGCCAGAAGAAGATGATAGAAAGGTGAGACAGCAAACAGAAAGGAAATAATGCAGAGGAAATTGATTGATTGATTGATATTAGGTGCCGAGCAGTAGTGAATTAATGCAGAGAAAATTGCGAAGGAAATTGGTTGATTGATTGATATTAGGCGCCGAAACAGTGAGGTCATATAGCGCCAGAAGAAGATGATAGAAAGGTGAGACAGCAAACAACAAAAGAATCTTAGCTGTTTAAATGACTTGTGGGTGAATTATTTAATGAATTTAGTGAGTAAACTATACAGTGATCATTATTATTATTATTATTATTATTATTATTATCTAACTGTTTGATAGATTTTGTGAATGTGGATACTCAGCTTTTGGAAAATAATGAAGCCTTACAAGTGTGGTTGGTTGGGAAGCTAACAAACAAATACCACTGGAATTAACCGTTGGAAAATAATGAAGCCTTACAAGTGTGGTTGGTTGGGAAGCTAACAAACCAACAATAGCACTGTGGAATCAACCCTTGGAAAATAATGAAGCCTTACAAGTGTGGTTGGTTGGGAAGCTAACAAACAAATACCACTGTGGAATCAACCCTAAAATAGTGTGGTTGGTTGGGAAGCTAACAAACAAATACCACTGTGGAATCAACCCTAAAATAGTGTGGTTGGTTGGGAAGCTTACAAACAAATACCACTGTGGAATCAACCCTAAAATAGTGTGGTTGGTTGGGAAGCTAACAAACAAATACCACTGTGGAATCAACCCTAAAATAGTGTGGTTGGTTGGGAAGCTAACAAACAAATACCACTGTGGAATCGACTCAATATCCTTAAACTTACACATAAGGTGGTAATTAATTCACTTTTGTTACATTGGAGTGCCTTGATTCCTCCAAAGTATGCCAGGAAACAACAGGACCACATGAAGAAATATAATGGTATCCTGTTGCTTGGAATAGTTTGGAGTATTCAGTTGCTCCAGATTTACCAACACCAGAGTTGTATAAATATGATTCTAGATTCTCAATATTTCACAGACACTGCCTCGTAAAACTGTATATTAAATTGAACTACAAAACCTTAGAATTGTATTAAAGTTAAACTAATACCTTAAAACTGTATAAATATAATTACAGATTTTTACTATTACCATTTAAAACTGTAAATACGACTACAAACCCTCAGTATTGTATAAAGCTTAAATTTAACACTTTAAAACCGTATAAATAAAACTACAAAACCTTAGTATTGTATTAAACTTAAACTAACACTTAAAACTATAAATATGTTTCCAGATTCTCAATATTACACTATAACGTTATGGGACGTTATCACCCAGGATGATTGAAGACTCACTGTGCAGTACAAGGTAGTTTATTGGTAAGTAACACTTGGGTAACAGGTTGTGGTGAATCAAGCAAGGTGGTGTGTGAGTGTGTTTGGCTGAGAGTAGCAAGGGGAGTGGAGAGGTGTTCGCGTGTGCGTGGTGAGGAGTTAACTGAAGCAGCTGGGCCAAGCACACCTGTGTGTGAAGGTGTGTCTAGGCGGGAAAACGGCTGGGCAAGTGGCGATCGAGAAGCGCCTAGTGTGTGGTGAGTATGTGTAAAGCTTGCTTGATTCACTACAGTACCCCCCCTCCCCCCAAAAAAAAGAATCTTGAGAGGAGTGAGGGTAATAAACATAATTACAATTGGTACACATGTGAGGAATGGCCTCACTAAAGACAATATAAAGAAAATAAATACACATATATACAGACATTAAAATGGGGACAACCTGTAAACATATTCCTGAGCCATGCTTGCTGGGTAGTGTTGCACAAAAGAGTACGTGTGAGGTGTGGATTGTCGTATGGTTGAGAAAGGCAAGTGTGTGTATTAATAGTAGGTGCAAGATGTGTGAGGCTGGTTGTCGAGTAGGTGCATGTCTGTGTTGGCTAGCATGGATATATATTTATGGGGTCGCTTTATGGTACGTCCTGTGCGTGTAGTAAACCCTACAGGTACCATGTCTGGCTCGTTCTCCCGTAGTGATATCTGTGGTGGTGGTGGTGGTGTGACTGTGCATGTAGGTGTCCGTGGTCGGCCGTTGGGGCGGACAGGACGAGGGGGTGTGGCAGGTACTACATGAATAATAGGAGGCTGGTCCTGAGGGAGATTAAGAGGGATTACACATACAGAGTCATTTGGTAGAGGGTCGGCAGGCGTGGGGGAGGGGTTGAGTGAGGCAGGTTCAGGTATGGGATTAAGTGGGGGTGTAGGTGAGGCATGTTCAGGTAATGTAGAAGGGGTAGGTACATTAGGGGGTGTAGGTGGTGAAGGATGGATAGCGATTGCATAACGGTCGGGGGGTTTAGGTGTCCCTACGATTGATGGTGTGTGAGTGGAGGTTGATGGTTGTGATTGTGATGTGTGAGTGGAGGTTGATGGTTGTGGTTGTACGTGTGTTAGTTGGGAGTTGTCCTGGGTAGTAGTGTGGGGGGGTCGTGATGGTGAAGGAGGGGGAGAGGTGCTAGTGTGTGGTGCACCAGTGTGTGCCAGTTGGGGTGGAGGTGGGGGTGAAGGTGTGGGTGTTGGTGTAGTATTGTGTGCGTTGGGTCGGTTGTATAATGATAAGGGTGGTGGTGAGGGTATGCCTGTGTGTGGGGAAGCAAGTGTTGGCTGAGTGGTTGGGGAATGGGTGGTGTGTGGTGTGATTGGGATGGTAGTAGGTATGGGTGTGATGGTGGTGGAATGCTGTGTGTGGTATGCCAGTGTTGATACGTTGTGATGTGAGGCTGTGTGTGCGTGAGTAGGGGTTGGCAGCAGAGGGTGCCTTGGCTGCTTGACGTCGTGGTGAGGTGGTGATGGACGTGTGTCCTGCTGTTGGTGTTGGTCAGACTGTGTCATCGCCGGTTTCACGCATTACCAGGAAGTCCTGTATGGTTTTCCCCCGATCTGAAGCGTTACTGTCGCCTATGTGGTCCAGTGTACGGCTGCTGCAGGGGGGTCCTGTGCGCGTCTGTCCTGAGGAACAGTTGTTCTGCCATGCGGAGTAGTGGGTGTTCATAGGTGGGGTGGTGTGACAGTTGTCTTGTTGGTGTAAGTGTTGGTGTAGCCATGATCCTCTTCAGAGCTGGGAGAAAAGATAGGTTGGAGGTGTCTGCCGTTAGGTCTACCACTTGGCTGGGCAACCTCAAATCCTCCCCGAACGTCAATTCCGCAGGTGAGTGGTTCAGGTCCTCCTTGACCGTCGACCTGATGGTCAGCAGGATGAGAGACAGTGCATCCACCCACTGTTTAGGCTGTAGTGCCCTGAATGCCTCCTTCAGCCGGCGGTGGAATCTCTCGACCATCCCGTTGCTGCAGGGGTGATAGGCAGTGGTCCTATTCCTGCATGTCCCCAGGAACTCCAGCATTTCTTGCCACGCCCTTGACTCGAACTGAGTCCCCTGGTCCAAGACAATGCAAGCCGGAGGGCCGAAGATAGGCACCCAGTCCTGGAGAAAGTGTCTTGCCGTTCCTTCTGCTGTGATGTCAGTCATGGGGGCTGCCGTGCACCATCTTGTCGTACGGTCGACGCACGTGAGTAGATATCTGTATTCCCGTGATGGAGGGAGTGGCCAAACGATGTCTACATGTACCGTGTGGAACCTTGAAGTGGGTGTTGGGAAGTCATGTATCGGTGGGCGTGTGTGTCTACCAATCTTGGAGCGTTGGCATGCCGTACATTCTGACACCCACTCCTTGATTTGCCTCCTCATGCTTGGCCAGACTGCACAACGCGTGATTAACCTCTGGGAACCAGCGACCCCTGGGTGGTTGAGGTTGTGGAAGTGGAGGAATGTGGTTCTCCTGAATGGGGCCGGAATGTTTGGTCTAGGAGGGCCACATGAGACGTCGCACCACACTCTCACTTTGGGCTCGGCTGCTGTCACTTCCTCCAGCTTCAGACCTGTGTTGCCTTGCAGTAGTTGATGTAGTTCCTCGTCTGTTTGTTGGGCTGCAGCAATTTGTCTGATGTCGAAGGGATGGCCTAGGTGGACTGCCATGATCGTCTGTGTCTGAGGTGTAGCCCGGGATAATGCGTCAGCCACTGCGTTGTCCTCACCCTTTACGTGCCTTATATCGGTGGTGTATTCTGATATATATGCCAAGTGACGGGTGACTCTTGGTGACAAGTTTGTCCCCAGCTGCTTCATGGCAGTCGTGAGTGGCTTATGGTCAGTTCTGATGTGGAATTGCTGTCCCTCAAGGAAGTGGCAGAAGTGACGTACTGCCTCGTACATTGCCACGAGCTCCCTGTCAAAGGCACTGTATTTCTTCTGTGGTGGGTCGAGAAACTTGCTGAAGAACGCTATTGGGCGTAACGTCCCCTCGACGTCTTGTTGCAATACTGCCCCAATAGCGTCCGCTGATACATCAGTGTAAATGGAGGTAGGTGCGTGGGGCGTGGGGTAGGCTAGCAAGGTGGTGCTGGCGAGCCTGCTCTTGATGCTGGTGAACGCCGACATTGACTCGTCATTCCACCTCAGCTTTTTTTGCGAACCCTTCTTTAGTCCTTTGATGAGGTTATGTAGTGGAGATAGTGCTTCTGCAGCATGAGGGACAAACCAGTGATAGTAGTTCACTATCCCTAGGAACTCTCTCATCTTCCTGGTGGAGTTGGGTGGGGGAAAGTCCCTGATGGCCTCGACCTTCTGTGGTAGTGGCGTGATTCCCTGTGACGTCACCCTATGGCCCAGGAAGTCTACTTTATCAGCCCCCAGCACACACTTTGATGGGTGAATCTTCAGTCCATATTCCTGTAATTTATTGAAGAGCTGTCGAAGGTGTTGGGCATGATTGTCGTGGTCACTGGATGCCACTAGGATGTCGTCGATGTATACCACCACGAAGTCCAAGCCCCTGACTACCCTATCCATGAACCACTGGAAGGTTTGGGCAGCATTTCTCAGGCCAAAGTTCATGGCAGGGAATTCGAATAAGCTGAAGGGTGTGGTAATGGCAGTCTTTTTTATATCTTCCTCTGCCACGGGTATTTGGTGGAAGGCGCGGACTAGGTCGACCTTAGAGAAAAAAGTACACCCCTGGAGCTTGGAGTGGAAATCCAGGACATGGGGTATAGGGTAACGGTCTGGTGTCGTTACGGCGTTGAGTGCACGGTAGTCCCTGCATGCCCTCCATTCGCCTTCCTGTGCTTTGGGCACCATATGGAGTGGAGATGCCCATGCACTGTCTGATGGACGTGCTATCCCTTGTTGCAGCATGACTTGGAATTCTTTCTTTGCTGCTTCTAGTCTCTCCGGTGGCATCCTTCTGGGTCTGGCGAAACATGGTGGACCGGTCGTGACGATGTTGTGGATGTAAGTAGAGTCTAACCTTCTTCTTAAGGCTTTATTGGACTAAACAGACAAGTGCGTATTGTGCGAGAGGCGAGTGAAGAATGACCCTAGTGATACAGAAAGCAGGTCAGAGATAACCTTTCTAAAGAGTCATAGAACCAAATGAATTACACAATGAATAACACTCGAAACAATAAACGGGTCAAACACCATCAACTAGTTAATCCCAAATAGTTTAACAATTATAGGATCTTTCCAACTTATACTACATTTTCCCCCACAAAATTAAATGTCAACAATACAATGAGTTTCCTCAGGATAATAATTCTAAATGAACTAATTACAACAGTCCTAAACAAAGAAAATATGTATCTCAGGTACATACAAAGAACTTAGTACTAGATAGTCAAGCCTGCCTAGAAATAACCTAAACTAAGAATACATAACTGATTTACGTACGAAGAACCTAACAATAATTAAGCCTATCTACTGGCTTCCTGATCCGGGTGGACCTCCTGAGTGAAGTGGGATCATCTTCAGTTAGCTGAGTCTTCTCTAGCTCAGCAGGTCTGGAATCAACCGGTGGTGGAGAGAGTTCCTCAATAGCAGGAGGAGACCGAGACTCAGGGGGCTCAAGGGTTGCCTCAGAAACAACTCCCGGATTCAAGGGCTCCTCTCTAAGTCGAAGTAGTTGTTCGGGTTGTCGTATCCTGGAGCCAGGGGGAGCAAGATCTCTAGTAGAAACCGTAGTTTCTCGTCCGTCAACGTGTCGTATGCGTGCGTGGTGAGGAGTAGCGCTGACTAGCTCCACGGGTTCCACCAGAGGATCGGATTTGCTCTCACGAACGAATTTCCGAACCAGGACTGTTCCAGGCTGAGACAACCAACTGGGAAGAGAATACCCATTAGATGTTTTCCTAGGATATGAAAATAACCGGTCATGAGGAGTTTCATTAGTAGCGGTGCAGAGGAGGGACCTAATGGAATGAAGCACATTATCTAGTACAGATTCCCACTGATTCTCCATGACACCTCGAGATTCTAAAGCCATCCTTACCGCCGACCCAAATAATTCCATTCTCCCTTTCGCACTGGCCATTCCCTTGGGGGTGGTAAGGGGTAGAATGAGTCATCACAACACCTACCTTCATCAAGTACTGGGAAACTTATTTAGACATGAATTGTGGTCCTCTGTCAGAGTGTATAGAAGCTGGACAACCAAATATTGAAAACAGTTTCTGAAAGCAGTTAATAACAGTCTGAGCAGACATATCAGAACAAGGGTAAGCAAAAGGAAACCTAGAATATTCATCTACGAGGACAAGCAGATACTTATTACGTGATACAGATGGTTTGGGACCTACGAAGTCAATAGACAGTCTATCAAAAGGTCGAAGTGCATTTACTAGTTTAGAAGCAGGAGGCCTAAAATATCTTGGTTTAAATTCTGAGCAAACTGAGCACTGTAAACACACTTTCTTTACATCATCAAGAGAATAAGTTAGATTTTTCGTTTTTATATAGTGGAACAGACGAGTGATACCAGGGTGGCACAAGGATTCGTGAATTTTCTCCAACGGAATGCTAGATCCAGGCTCAATCGAACATACTCTTGACAGGGCATCAACTGGCAGATTTTCCTTACCGGGACGAAACTGGATGTCATATTGGTATCCAGAGAGTTCAATCCGCCAGCGAAGTATCTTGTCATTCTTGATTCTTGAGGAGTGGTTGATGTCAAACATGAAGGATACAGCCTGTTGATCGGTGATTATTTTGAGCCTTCTCCTGATAAGAAACATTCGCCACTTACGAACAGCTTCAACGATGGCAGTGGCTTCCCTCTCTATAGCAGGATGATGTTTCTTCGCTTGAGACAGAGTTCTGGAGAAGAAAGCAACTGGTCTGCCTTGCTGTGACAGGGTAGCAGCAACTGAAGTGGCTGAAGCATCTGTTTCTACTTCAAGAGGAAGGTTCTCATCTAAAGTGGCAACTGAAGCACGGGCGATGTCTTCTTTAAGGTCGTTGAAACACTGAACAGCTTCAGGTCCGAGGGGGAAGGTCTTAGAGTTCAGGAGAAGTTGTATTCTGTTCGAGTAATTAGGGATCCATTGGGAATAGTAAGAGAGGAGACCAAGTGTGCGCTGGAGTGATGTAAGGTCAGAAGGAGCAGGCATGTCTCTTAAAGGTTTCAGAAGGTCTGGATCAGGGCGTAATGAACCATTCGATATTAGGTACCCAAGGTAACTTATTTCCTCCAGTTTGAATTGGCATTTATCCTCATTGAAAGTGAGATTATACTTAGAAGCTACGTCTCTAAAGCGTTGCAAATGTACATCATGATCTTCAAGATCCGTACCACAAATAAGTACATCATCAATATAAGCATAGGTGTTCACTAATCTATTATCATTTATAATTTCATTCATCACCCGCTGGAATGCAGAAACAGCATTAGTTAAGCCAAACGGGATTCTGTTAAAGTGATAAAGGCGGCCATTAGCTTCAAAAGCAGTGTAAAGTTTCTCGTTCTCCATCAGTGGAACCTGATAGTAAGCACTTTTTAAATCTAGTTTAGAGAAAACTTTATACTTAGCTAGGTTGTGCACCAACTCATCAATCTTTGGCATGGGGTAAGCATCTAAATAGGTATACCTGTTTATGGTTCTGGAATAGTCAACTACCATTCGTCGTTTATGTCTCTCATTCTTTGTCACTAAAACCTGTGCTCTCCAAGGACTCTGACTTTCCTCAATTATTCCCTTGTTCAGTAAAGTGTTAACTTCTTCCCGAATGAAAACTTCATCCGATATATTATGTCTCTGAGTTCGGGTAGCAATGGGTTTACAGTCTGGGGATAGGTTAGGAAAGAGACTTGATGGTGAAATATCCATTTGAACTACTCCACAGATAGTCAGCTTAGGTTTCGCTCCTCCCAGACTGAATTCTACAGAGTTGTGCAATTTCATAAAATCTCTTCCCAAGATTAACTCGGCACACAAATCAGGAAGTATAGGAAGCTTATATTTAGGGTACAAATTATCAAGTACCTTCAAATCCACAAAACAATGTCCCAGAGTGGAAGTAACGAGAGGGGAAGAGGCCATTGTAACGGTCTCGCTGGATGGTGAAACGTTCAAGCTTAGTCGAGAAGCCACTTCCGGATGAATAAAACTGTTAGAGCTTCCACTGTCAATTAGTGCATTAACTCTTACCTTGTTAACTAGGACACAGAGACTAGAACAATGAGCGGATGTCGAAGCCAGAGTTAAGGAGGACAGGATCATAGCGGATTCCTTGATAGAATTTCTCTGCTCAGGCCTGACCTTAGATCTGCAGACAGAGCTGAAGTGTCCTCTTTTCCCGCACTTATGACAGATGGCTTTCCTAGCTAGGCACAGATAGCGTGGATGACAGAGGCGACCGCAGAACGAACAGGCAGATTTGGTAGTAGCTACTTCTGGTGTTTCATTTTCTTCCTCATGTACTTTTGAAGCATATGAAGGCGAAGAGTCAGAGTCCACCACAGCAGTTACAGTAGAATAGTTGTTAGAACTGAAAGAAGATGCGTACATTTCAGCATTAACTTGAGCCATCTCCAGACTGCGAGCTTGTTGTACGGCCTCCTCTAGAGTAAGGGTAGGTTTTTCCAAAAGCCACTGACGAATGAGGGAAGAGGTAAGTACAGTAATAAAGGCGTCTCGTACTGCCTCTTGAGAGTAGAGGTCAGCTGTCACCGCTTTGAATTAACAGTCCTTGGCCAGCAGCTTCAGAGACTGGAGATACTGGTCGATAGTTTCAGAAGACTGTTGTATTCTGGTGGCCAACTTATACCTCGCAAATATCTCATTAGGAGGTTTCACAAACACAGCCTCGAGCACTTTTATAGCCTCAGAATATCCTGTACACTCGCTGATATATGAGAAAACAGAAGGAGATACGTAATTGATGAGAAGTTTTAGCTTGGCGGAATCAGGCACCGCTTCTGTAGAGTCGAGGAAGTTGGTGAATGTGTGGTACCAATAGGTCCACTGTTCAGAGGTAGTGCCTTCTCTTCCTTCAAACTTCTCCGGGCGCAGGAACTTCTCCATCTCGGCTGAGCAACGAAATGTTTAGTCCAATAAATTGTAGTGAAGTAATCCAAGTATCACGTCTGGATGTAAGTAGAGTCTAACCTTCTTCTTAAGGCTTTATTGGACTAAACAGACAAGTGCGTATTGTGCGAGAGGCGAGTGAAGAATGACCCTAGTGATACAGAAAGCAGGTCAGAGATAACCTTTCTAAAGAGTCATAGAACCAAATGAATTACACAATGAATAACACTCGAAACAATAAACGGGTCAAACACCATCAACTAGTTAATCCCAAATAGTTTAACAATTATAGGATCTTTCCAACTTATACTACACAATCGTTGGTGGCCGACAGTAATTGAGGGAACTCCTGGAGCAGCTGGTGATGCTCGCTTGTCTTGGTGATGTGGGTGATGGTGGGTTGTGACTGGCGGCATGATTTGGTTTGTATGTGACGGCCCGTTGTTTTGTGTAGCAGCATCCTGCCTTTAGTATCAATTAACAAATCATGTGCTGCCAAGAAGTCCAGCCCTAGGATTGGGTACTGTACATCTGCCACCACAAACGGCCACACAAACCATTCCTCGGTGATGAATGAGACGCCTTTACTTCTTGTGCCATATGTTGCGATGGGTGATTTATTAGCTGCCAGGAGATCGTACGCCATGCTGGAGGGTCGCTGTTTCTCCTGATAAGTGGGAGGAAGTACACTGACTTCAGATCCTGAGTCCACCAGGAACAGCTCCGTCGTTGTTAGATCCTCCACCCACAGGAGAGTGCGGCTGTGAGGTTCAGCAGTGTATGACCTGGGGGGGTATGCCTGTGGGTCCCCAGGCGGATGTGTGGTGTCTCCGGGTGTGGTCGTCCGTGCAGGAGTGTGTTGGTGGAGAGATGTGGCTGGAGTCTGGGTGGTAGTACCCAGTGATGTGGTGGCGTTGCTCGATACCCGTGGAGATAATGCGGTGGTAGCGGAAGTGATACGTGGTAGTGGAGTGGTAGTTGTGGGATCGTTAGTGTCGGCGGCAGTGACGTGTCTACTCTCACGCCACCGCCCTAGTAGTTTCCCTGGTTGTTGAAGCGGTCAGAGTTTGGTGTGTGACTTGGCCACTGACATGGTGCTCGGCAGTTCCTTGCATGCCTCCCGTAGTGTTGATAGTACACGCATATCTGCATCTGTTGCTGTCACCATGGTTGTCTGACTTGGGGCGGTGGTTGATGTTGAGGCGGTGGTGGTAGAGCTAGTGGTCGTGATTGTTCAGGTGGTTGTGTCAAATGTTGTTGTTGTAAAGTGTCTAGGTTTTTATGTATCTCCCTCGTTAATTGTACTAACTCTGCTGTAGTGCCGCATGGTTCTGTAGGTTGTGGTTGCATGGAGGACTGCTGAGGTGGTGTGGAGGTGGTATTTACTGCCGTTGTTGTGGTGTTTGATGGGAATCTGTTGCCACTCCATGAGCCCTCTTGCTCGATGTAGGCGTCCATGAGAGAGTCGGCCCGCTCTCCATACTCCTGGAGTGTGAGGTTTGGCTGAGCGATGAGGTGCAGCCGTAACTGGGGCGGCATCAGATTAGTGTGTCTTGTTTTCAGTATGGGGTCTGGGAAGGGATTACCTGCCGCTTGGTTGAGCCGTTGCATATGTCTGAGGAGTGCAGATGGGCTCCTCCCGTCCAACTGAACATTTTCCAGGGCCTTGAAGTTCTGTAGGACGGTATTTCCACACGCCGTCGTGATAGCGGCTTTCAGACCCTCATACTGTGACCCAGACGTTAGTGTACGAAGCGAAGGAGAGATTAAGGCGAATATATCTGTTGGGAGGGCCCTGATGACTGCCTGATATTTCGCCTCATCGGAACTATTATCTCCTCTCCAGACTTCCTCTATGTGTGCCAACCACGCGAGTGTGTCAGATGAGAATGGAGGGGTGAATGGAATGGATAACGTGGGTGTGTGTTGGGTGTTGTTTGTGGTGTTGGCTGATTCAGGTGTTTGTGCCATATTGTTGGTGAGACGTAAGTTATGCAATGCGGTGTGGAGTGGGTGGATGGATGGAAAGCGGGAGCACGATGGGGTATGGGGTTAAAATATATTAGTTCCCACAGGGAAGAAGGAATCGAAGAGAATGGTAGGAAATCGGGGGAGACTGAGTCATAGAAAACTGATAGAAAACTGTAGTAATGCTGAGGTAGGTTATGGTGGAGGAGAGGGGATGGTTTTGGTTATGGGTTGGGAGAGGGAAGGAGAGGAGGGTGGTGGTGGGGTAAGAGTGGGGGTTGGGTCAGTTAGGCTGATGTGGAGGAAGGAGGTTAGGGATGAGTGATGCGTGGGTAAGTTGGGGTGTAGGTGCGGCCAGAGAAATCCCTAGGGGGTAGAGTGAGAGTGGCGAGCGTGGGTGAAATATATTAACTAAGGTAGAATGGCGGGAATGGAATGAGACAAGGAATGATATTTTAGAGAGCGTGGAGGTGGAGTGTTTTGTACGGGTGTGACAGGGGTAGCATGGGTAGGTGAAGAATGGATTGCTTTTCTATCACACAATACATATAAATAGAAAATACATATAAATTGGGGATATGCGGCAATGTGCCGGTACAATAATACTATAGATATGGAAAAAAATTGGGGAGAAGAATCACTGAGGAGAATTAACTGAGAGAAAGATTGGAAAATAAATGCTGATATCGAGTACTTAATCCCTTCGTATAGAGCGTCCGTTGCTGGTGAAGGTGCGGCACGTGGTCATCAAGCGAGCCCCGCGAGTGGAGTGTGAGATTGTGGTGAGGGGTTGGGGAGGACAATATTTTAGTGCGAGATAGGCACTATGGCAAGGAAATGGCGAGAGGGGGACAATATAGGTGAGAAACACAAGAATTATGTTACGTTAATCCAAATGTGGAGGGATAAGAGCACTGGGGATTTAACACTGATTTATACTATACACAACAAAAAAGAAAAGGAGGGCAACGTATGCGTGTATAGGGGAACCTTATGGGCTGGTGACGGTGTCGTATGGGATGTAGAGTAGCGTAGAGGTGTTGTAGTGTAGCTTGGAGAGTAGTCTCGGGATAACACGTGGCTTGGAGGGTGGGGTGTAGAATCTCTTCTTAGTGTAGAAGGGACACAGGAGCTTGAAGTCGTCGTCTGGCTAGGTTTAGGGCAGGTGTGTAGGGTTACCTTGCGTTGTCGTTGCACACGTGGAGATGGCTGTTCTGTTCTGACGGGCTTATGAAACACACTGTATACGGTGCAGTTTATTAATGTGTTAACTCTGGTGCAGCTCAACAGGAACCGACTAATTCAAAGGACAGACTTCACCACATAAACTACGATGAAGCCCCTTTATCCACATTCGAAACATAGATACATATACAACTCATATCTCATCTATTCGTTCATATTTTATTCAAACACCACACCTCCCCCAAGACATTAGAGTATTACAAAGTTACATGATGTCTTATTTATTATCGTAAGTCTTGGTCCTCCACTGCATCTCCAGGCGTTGAGGTGCACGTCGCTGGCGATGACTTCGGCGGGGAAGGTTGGCTGCTCGCTTTTCTCCCAAGTCCATTGTTGTTGGGTGAGGCGGTGCTGGATCAACCGGACTACCATGTTCTCGTTCCTCTGGTGTGGCTTTATGTCGAGGAATGGTCTCCGATAACATAGGATGATGGGGCCGGAGAAACTTCCTATTCCTCCACATAATGCGTCCACTGCCCATCTTGATTAAGTAGTCACGTCGGGAACCAATACCCACGATAACACCAACACGATCCCATCGTCCGCTTGCGTGGTCCTGTACATCTACATACGAGCCGAGGTGTAACCTGGGAAGCTGTCTAGCCGTAGTGTCATATCGTTCCTTCGCCTTTACTTTTATATGCTCAGCAGTTATGTCACAGTCGTCTGCCGCTCGTTGCCATTCGGGAGCGAACGAACGATGATGTGCGGGCACAGCTGACCTCATGGGATGACCGAACAGTACTTGTGATGGTGACCGTCCATCAGCACGAGGGGCGTTCCTGAGTTCCAACAATCCACGGGCAAACTCATCCTCGTCTAACTGTCCTCTTTTAGTTGACGTCACGATTAACTTCTTGACGGTTTTGACTGCAGCCTCTGCGTGACCGTTAGACCGAGGATTGTATGGGGAAGTTACCCTATGTTCCACCCCCCATCGAGTCAGGAAGCGACGTAACTTGGATGAAGTGAACTGCGGTCCACCATCAGTCCTCATAAGCACGGGCACACCTGTATCTGTAAATATAGACCTTAATGCAGTGATAAGATGAGCTGCTGAAGCATGTCGTGGGCAGGATGACACATACGGCCAGCCTGACATACGGTCCACGTATACCAAGTAGGTGCGGCCAGCAACATGAAAATAATCTGCAGAAGTTGACTGGAAAACTCTTATTGGTGGGTCATCGTCCTGCCACAATGGTTCGTTTTGTTGCTTGGGGAGTAAAGGGCGACACTGTTGACAACTCGAGACAATATTTTCTATATCCCTGTCTATTCCTGGCCAGTATACAGTCTGGCGGGCTCGCCGTTTAGTCCGATCGATACCTTGGTGAGACTCATGTAAGCGAGACAGAGTTTCCCTTCGGAGACTGTGGGGAATAATTAATCTTGGACCGTACACAATAAATTCTTTGTCCACCGAGAGTAAACTGCGAACACCCCAGAATGGTCGTAGCTCAGGTTCCAGATCATGACGGTGTTCAGGGAAGCCGCTGACAATCCTCTCCTTCAAGGCCTGATATTCCAGATCTTTCTCAGACGCAGCTCGAATCTTTTCCAGCGTTTGGTCCTTGAGGGGTGCCAGACGGGTGCCATCCTCACAGACAGCGTTAAGGGCAGCTGACACGACAGTGTGGAGGGGATCTTGAGTGTCCACCTCGTTGTCACTTCCTGATTCACCATCTGCACAATCCTCCACTGGTGAACGTGAGAGGGCATCAGGTGCAAAATGGGAAGACCCCTTTTGCCAGCATGCTGTGTATGAATAGCTTGCCAGTTTCTCTTTGAATCGTTGTAGACGAGGATTTTCTATTTCACTAAGTAGTTTAGAGTTTAAAATCGGGACTAGAGGGCGATGATCAACAATAACATCAAAATGAGGAAGGCCTGCGAGATAAACCTTACACTTTTTTACTGCCCAACACACTGCTGCTAGTTCCAGTTCTACGACGGCGTATCTTGACTCCGTATCCGCTAGAAAACGTGAACCACATTGTACCAATTTCCATATCTCGCCGTGTCTCTGTAGCAAGACGAAACCGAAGCCATTCCTTTTCGATGCGTCCGTCTGCAACATGGTTGGCAGTGTCGGGTCGTAAAATGCAAGGACAGGGGGAGATACCAAACATTCTTTGACCTTCCTGAAGGCTTCCTCATGTTGTGTCGTCCATAGCCATACATTCTTGGGCTTAAGCAGATCTCTTAAAGGCTGTGCAGCATCGGCTATTGCTGGGGAAAAATTACCCAATTGATTAGCCAATCCCATGAATGACCGTAAGTCAGTCAGGTTCTGTGGTCTGGGAAAATCAGCTATCGCACTGACCTTTCTGGAGTCTGCAGTATAACCTTGAGGAGTTATATTGTAGCCACAATATACCACATCGTTCTTAGCAAAACTGAATTTGTCTGCATTTAAAGTAATGCCATGCTTGTCACAACGTTGTATGATGGTGATTACATGAGAAAGGTGATCTTTGTAGCGTGTATCGTATGCAAGTATGTCGTCAACCACCTTCATAGTTCGAGGAATATCCCCTAATACCTGATCACCACGTCGATTATACTCGTCTCCCGACGAGACGAGTCCCATGGGAGCACGCTTAAATTTGTAACGGCCCCAGGGTGTTATGAAGCATGTAAGGTCTTGATCCTCCTCTGCTATTTTAACTTGAAAATAGCCCATTTTGGCGTCCATAGTAGTGAACCAGAACGCTTCTGACCCTATCCTTGCCACCACATCATGAGGAGATTGCACAGGGTATGTTGGCCTCTTCACGTAACGATTGAGGCGAGTGAGATCCACACAAAGCCTTACCCCTGATGTTTTCTTGGCTAACGGGACAATCGGGTGACACCAAACTGTAGGATAGTCAACCTTGGCGATAATATCCTTAGCTAGAAGTTCATCAATCTGGGCTCTTATGTCATCACGCCAGCTGTAAGGGATAGTACGTGAAGCAGTAACTGCAAATGGGACAGCATCATCTGTCAGTTCTATGCGCATGGGGCCCCCATTCATCTCTCTCAGTGTATGTGAAGTGTCGAATACTCTTGGGAAAGCCTTAATTATTGTCTTGACATGTTCTTCTCGCTCGGCTTCGGTGGGGTCATGGTTGTGTGGCCAACGTGGTAACACTATGGGAGGCGAAGCAGGCAATGATTCCGTTGCTTTACTTTCCTTAATAGACTTGATTTGTGCAGGAAAATCGGATGGCAGAATACCCAAAGCAACAGAATCATACCAGCTCAATAGTGCTCCCGTTACCTCCTTGATGACGGTAACCACCGTACTGGTACTCCTGTCACCCAATTCCAGCTGCGACGTGAACGATCCAAGACATGTGAGGGGATAGTCATCCGCAGCGAAGAGTACACCACAGCTAGGGGCTTCTAAAAGAGTCTGAGGGATACCAAGGGATTTTGCCACGTCAAGGCCCATCACCGTAGCCTCTGCACCCGAGTCGGGTGTCCACACAACGGCATCTCGACCTCGTGAGTGAGTGGCATTTATCAACACTTTTGGCGCCGGGCGAGCTGACACTTTGTTGGTGTACACACCCGCCAATATTTGATGAACATCACGAGCTCTTACTTTTGATACCGGGGCACGTGCCTGAAACTGTTTAGTGACACTTGGGGTTCGAGGATTGTTCCAGCATACTGCCGCAAAGTGGCCTTTCTTTCCACAGTTCAAACAGTCTTTGTCTAAAGCTTTACACATTTGTTTTTCTTTGTGGCTCTTTCTCCCACATCTATGGCACAAAGAAACTTTATCTTTCGTACTATGATGGGGCGTTTTCTCATGCTTATAGCGAGACACTTTACATAATGACTGACTAGCGTGGTCTCTAATCACTGCCCTACTCATATTTGCATTCTCTGAAGCACGACATATATCAATGGCACTTTGTAGTTGTAAATGTTTTTCTTGGAGCATACGTTTCAGTGCTTCCTCGTCACGAATACCGACAACAATGCGGTCTCTCAAACGATTATCAATATCATGATCACAAAAGTCACAAAAATTTACCATTTCCTTTATGGCACATAAAAAATCATCGAAGGCTTCACCTTGTTGTTGCACTCTTGAGTAAAACTCCCTCCGATCCACAATGACGTTGCGTTGTCCTCTGAGATGTGCTTCCATGGCATCAAGTACCTCCTCCAACTGGGCGCCGTCAGCCACGTCGACGACATAACGGAGCGTACGAGTCCACTCATCATCTAGCATAGACGTGAGAATTGCTTTTTGTTGCACGAGTGGAAGGGAAGTCACCTTCGTCAATGCCACGTAACCTCTAAACTTGTGTCTCCAAGCGTCGAACTCACGTAAAGAAGCGGAGGATGACAGGTGTGGGGTGAGTGCTGCACTTGGTGAAAACTTGACATGTTGTGGTGTAGCCTCGACTGCGCCGGCTTGACTGTCTTCACGACCGGGATTTCCCACCTGACGAGATATCAATTGCTCCAAGACGTCATTCAGGCGCCCCTCTCTGCGCCGAGATTCCTCCTGGGCTTGCCTGGCCATCTCAGCCTGCTGCACCAGCAGTGCCGTCAGTTGTTCCACTTGATTCTCCATCTTCAAGTGGCTACTCACTGCGCCATGTTCTGTTCTGACGGGCTTATGAAACACACTGTATACGGTGCAGTTTATTAATGTGTTAACTCTGGTGCAGCTCAACAGGAACTGACTAATTCAAAGGACAGACTTCACCACATAAACTACGATGAAGCCCCTTTATCCACATTCGAAACATAGATACATATACAACTCATATCTCATCTATTCGTTCATATTTTATTCAAACACCACAATGGCAAAGTCGTCTCAGGCTGGATGTAATTTTTCCTGGGGTCACCAGTTATAACGATATGGGACGTTATCACCCAGGTTGACTGAAGACTCGATGTGCAGTACAAGGCAGTTTATTGATAGGTAACACTAGGTAAGGTTGTGGTGAACCAAGCATCGTGGATTAGCGTGGTGTGTGAGTGTGTATTGGTGAGGGCGTCTGGCTTGGAGGAGCGAGATGGAAGGTGTTCACGTGAGCCGAGCCAGCAGGTAAGTGACTCCTGCAATCTCGGTAGGAAGGTGGGTTACAGGTAGCTGGGACAAGTGACGGCAGCGAAGCGTCGGGTCTGAGTTAGTCAGGAGAAGGTCTAGAAGCGTAGTGTGTGATAGTAAGTGTAAAGCTTGTGTCATATAATTGTGTGTTAGGGTTATCTTTGTATATTGTCTTGTCCTAGATTTGGGTATTTCGAATGTTTCACTTGTCAGCCAGTTCAAAGATTGTTTCTGAACCAGTCGGATCAGAGCTAGTTTCGGAGCACTTCAGTATTTCCATTATATGTATATATTTTATTATTAAACTTTCTTTTGATTAACCACAGTGGTATGGTTACTTTAAGTATTTGGATGCTAAGCTGAGGTAACATGGGCTGGTAAGCCAAATGAGAAGATTCCTCCTGCACCATTAAAACCCATTCCCATTGTTGATGAATCATTTGAGAAAGTTATCATTGATTGTGTTGGAGCTCTTCCAAAGACTAAGAAAGGACGTCAATATTTACTAACGATAATTTGCGCAACTACACGTTATCCTGAGGCGATTCCTCTGAGTAATATTAAGGCAAAGACCATTGTATCCTCTCTAATGACGATCTTTACTAAACATGGAATACCCAGAACAATTCAAAGTGATAGAGAAACTAATTTTACTTCTCATTTGTTTAGCAAAGTCATGGAAGGATTGGGGGTGACTCAGTATCTATCCACTGCTTATCATCCTGAATCCCAAGGAGCTTTGGAAAGGTTTCATCAAACATTAAAATCGTTATTAAAGGCCTATTGTATGGAGAACGAAACTGATTGGGATGAAGGTCTGGACTTGGTTTTATTTGCCATTAGAGACAGTAAGAGTGAATCAATGGGGTTTAGTCCATTTCAACTTCTCTATGGACGTGAAATTCGTGGACCACTAAAAGTGTTGAAGGAAACCTGGATCGACCAACAAAATCTAAATACTTTCCCTATCCAGTATGTTCATGATTTCAAGGATAAACTTTCTAAGACACACGAATTTGCAAAAGCCCATTTGAGTAAATATCAAATAACCATGAAAGAACATTATGATCAGAAGTCTTGTTCTAGGTCCTTCACCCAAGGTGATCAGGTTCTTGTATTCTTGCCTAATCAGCATAATGCTTTGCAATCCAAATTCAGTGGACCTTATACAGTCCAGAAGAAAGTCAATGACCTTAATTATGTAATTAGCACACCAGGTAAACGAAAATCATCCAAACTCGTGCACATTAACCTACTAAAAGCATACCAACCCAGAACCAATGAGTCAGACCTAGCAGATAATCCACGAGTGTTGATTCATTCCACCACAATCCCCCATTCTGATATCTCCATCCCTGAACCATCACTTCCATTAGATAATCCAACCATATATGGATCCCTGGATACCCATTTTCAATATCTACCAAGGGAACAAGGTGAACAATTGATTCTGTTACTAAGACGATTTCCCCAACTATGTACAGCTGAGCCTGGAGTGTGTGCCTTGGTGACCCATGATGTAGAGTTGCAACCCGGTACACAACAAGTGAAGCAAGCTCCATACCGTGTCAGTCCGCAGAAACGAGAACGGATCAAGACTGCAGTCCAGTACCTACAACAACACCACATCATGGAGCCTAGTGACAGTCCTTGGGCTTCTCCATGTGTGCTGGTACCGAAAGCTGATGGAACGGACCGCCTCTGCACGGATTATAGAGCGGTCAATAAGGTGACCATCAGTGATTCCTTCCCATTACCGCGTCTGGACGATCTACTGGACACAATTGGAACTTCCCAGTTCGTCAGCAAGATAGATCTCCTACGAGGCTATTATCAAGTTCCATTAACACTAAGAGCGAAAAAGATATCTGCGTGTGTCACACCTGAAGGTCTTTGGCAATACCGATACATGCCCTTCGGGCTCAAGAATGCTCCAGCCACCTTCCAACACATGATGAATCAAGTCACCTCTGGTTTGGAAGGCACCAAAGTCTATTTTGATGATCTCCTTGTGGTGGCAGATTCCTGGGAAGAGCACCTTCTACGCCTGGAACAACTCTTCAACCGTCTGAGTTCTTCAGGTCCGGTAATCAACCTTGCCAAATATGAATTCTCCCGAGCCACTGTGACATACCTGGGTCATGTGGTGGGCCAGGGGAAGACTGCTCCAAGAACCGCCAAGATAGAAGCGATAGCACACTTTCCTGTACCCAGCGATCGACGTGGACTCCGAAGATTCCTTGGTATGGCAGGATTCTACAGAAGATTTTGTAAAAATTTTGCATCAGTAGCAAGCCCTTTAACAAATCTCCTCTCACCGAAGAAACCCTTCAAGTGGACCTCAGACACCCAGGAAGCGTTTGACAACCTGAAATCTCTACTTGCATCAGCACCAGTATTACGTTCTGCTGACCACAATCAGCCGTTCAGACTCCACGTTGATGCCTGTGACACCGGAACTGGAGCTGTCCTCCTACAAGATGATCCAGAAACTCGTATGTTACATCCAGTGTGCTACCATTCATCCAAGTTTCTTCCTCACCAACGGAACTACAGCACCATCGAGAAAGAAACATTGGCCCTCATCGTCGCCCTGGAAAAATTCAGATTCTTCCTCCATGACTCTGGACATCCAATCATAGTGAAAACCGACCACAATCCCATCACATTTCTTCAGAAAATGAAAAACTCCAACCAACGTCTGATGAGGTGGGCTATATCTTTGCAAGAGTATACCTTGGACATCTCCCACATCAGAGGTCGTGACAACATCCTGGCGGACAGCTTGTCAAGAGGACCCTCTGAATAGACCGACCCACTAACCACCTGCTTATTGGGTCTCCTCTACGATTCTACATCTACTGGAATCTCCGAGCTCTGTGAGGGGGGACATGTCATATAATTGTGTGTTATGTGTTAGGGTTATCTTTGTATATTGTCTTGTCCTAGATTTGGGTATTTCGAATGTTTCACTTGTCAGCCAGTTCAAAGATTGTTTCTGAACCAGTCGGATCAGAGCTAGTTTCGGAGCACTTCAGTATTTCCATTATATGTATATATTTTATTATTAAACTTTCTTTTGATTAACCACAGTGGTATGGTTACTTTAAGTATTTGGATGCTAAGCTGAGGTAACATGGGTTTCATACATTACATTTAGGGCACTTATAACGAAGTTCCCTTCCTAGCCAATCCCAGTCAACCTCGGCTCTTGTACAGCCAATCCCTGACCAGTAGGAGTTTTCTTAAACAGAAGAATTTTACATGAGAGTCAGTCACTCCTCAGCCTTCATCAACACTAGACCTTTGTGAAACACTGTGGATATTACTGCTGCTAATCGGGTGTCTGTTTGTTACTTGCTGTGTTCCTGCATAATTGAGTATCTTTTGTTGTGTTCCTGCATACTTAAGTATCTTAGTGATTTCTCTTTTCATTGATCAGTATCTTATCTGAGTGCGTACTTCATATATATTGTGTCCTTATACCTAGCTTAGGCTTACTATAATCAGTATCTTACTTTATGTGTGTACTTATATTATACTGCATCCATATATCTTAGCCTAGCTTTGGTATCTTTTGTAATGTACCCATGACTAGGGTAGTGATTCAAGTGACTCATTAACAGTAACCATTGGTAATCACAAGGTGAATTGGTCGTGCATACTAAGTATTGGTGTAACATGTGTTGTTTGTTAATTATATTAATAATATTACCAAACCCTTTACTTCATCCTATCATAGGTCAATTATATCCCATAAATAGTATAATCTATCTGTACTATTTTTGCTTACATACCTGGTTTTGGGGTGAGTTTCCTATCAGTGAACCTAACTTGCCCTTATCCAATACATTTGAATGACATAAGTTCTACTATGGGAACCACCCTTGGACTGGATATGTAACAATTGCTTGGTTCACTACAGTTGCTTAGTTAATAGTTGGTTAGTTAGATAGTTGGTTGTAATACTATATAAATTATAATAACTTTTAATGTTCATATCATTCATGTCGTAACTCTATAATCACTTTTAATGTTTATATCATATAACTAATTAACTCTGTGTGTGTGTGTGTTAACTAATTAACTCTGTGTGTAACTCTTAACTAATTAACTCTCTCTCTCTCTCTCTCTCTCTCTCTCTCTCTCTCTCTCTCCAAGTAACTCTAACTAATTAACTCTGTGTGTGTGTATCTCTAAGTAACTCTAACTCAAACTCAACCAACCACAGATGTGTTTTCAATTTTTTCTTAAAAAATCGACTGCCCTTTTCGGTAATTATATAGAATATTACCATTGTGTAGCAGTGTTGCCACATCCGGCTAGATCTCTGTAATTTTCCCTGGTCAGGTCCCGGTAGTTTACCCAGGTTAGGACCTGGTAGTTTGCCCATGTTAGGTCCCGGTAGTTTGCCCATGTTAGGTCCCGGTAGTTTGCCCAGGTTAGGTCCAGGTAGTTTGCACAGGTTAGGTCCCGGTAGTTTGCACAGGTTAGGTCCCGGTAGTTTGCACAGGTTAGGTCCCGGTAGTTTGCACAGGTTAGGTCCCGGTAGTTTGCACAGGTTAGGTCCCGGTAGTTTGCACAGGTTAGGTCCCGGTAGTTTGCACAGGTTAGGTCCCGGTAGTTTGCACAGGTTAGGTCCCAGTAGTTTGCACAGGTTAGGTCCCGGTAGTTTGCACAGGTTAGGTCCCGGTAGTCTGCAGTGTTCTAGGTTAGGTTAGGTTAATTCCAAAACAACCAATTTGAATATGCCCTATCTTGGAAATGGGGCATTGCCGAAGAAAAATGCATAGAAGAAAAGTGTCTTAGAATGGTATAAATTAGTAGATAAAGAAGGTAAAAATATCGTAATAAACAAACGGCAATATTCTTAATAATTACCCAATTTTCACTACTACGGCTATTTCTTGAAAACCTCTTAGAAAAAAATTCTTTTTATATTCCTTCTACGAGCAAAGAAAAAAATGCAAGCCTGTCCCCTATTCCCGCACCCCCCTAACTCCACCCCCCCAAGCCTGTCCCCTTTACTCCCGCACCCCCCAAAACCCCCCCAAGACTGTCCCCTTTACTCCCGCACCCCCCAAACCACCCCCAAGCCTGTCCCCTTTACTCCCGCACCCCCTAACCCCCCCCAAGCCTGTCCCCCTACTCCCGCACCCCCCAAAATCCCCCCAAGCCTGTTCCTCTATTCCCGCACCTATTTAATTAAGTCTGTGTTATTCAATATACGTTTTCTGTTACTTTTAGTTTTCTCAATTTTTTTAATGGATAACTATACAATAATTATATTTACTTCATATTATTTACCCCATTCTCTAAATCAATTAAATATCTTAATTAAATATCATACAATTTATATATTTGTTCTCAAAAAGACATATATGCAATCCTTTATATATATTCTCTCTCTCTCTCTCTCTCTCTCTCTCTCTCTCTCTCTCTCTCTCTCTCTCTCTCTCCAACAGACACAATACAATCCTTCTCTCTCTCTCTCTCTCTCTCTCTCTCTCTCTCTCTCTCTCTCTCTCCTCAACAGACATAATACTATCCTTCATGCTCTCTCTCTCCTCTCTCTCTCTCTCTCTCTCTCTCTCTCTCTCTCTCTCCTCAACAGACATAATACAATCCTTCATGCTCTCTCTCTCTCTCTCTCTCTCTCTCTCTCTCTCTCTCCTCAATAGACATAATACAATCCTTCATGCTCTCTCTCTCTCTCTCTCTCTCTCTCTCTCTAGGTATTCAAAGCACACCTGTATACTTATTAGTGCACGTAACTGTACAGCGACTCACGTGTTTAATTAAGATATTTAATTAAGTGATTCAGTTTTTTTCTTGAGAGAGAGAGAGAGAGAGAGAGAGAGAGAGAGAGAGAGAGAGAGAGAGAGAGAGAGAGATGGAGTGTGTGTGTGTGTGTGTGTAAAAGAGATGGAGTGTGTGTGTGTGTGTAAGAGAGAGAGAGAGAGAGAGAGAGAGAGAGAGAGAGAGAGAGAGAGTGAGAGTGAGTGTGTGTGTGTGTGTTTGTGTGATACAGTCAGAAAATTGGAGGTAAACGAGTTCTTCAAATAGTGCCACGAAACACACACACACACACACATACATACATACATACATACATATATAGCTTACACACACACACACACATATATATATAACCTACACACACATACATATATAGCTTACCCACACATATACACACACATACATATATACATACATATATAGCTTACACACACATACATATATAACTGACACACACATACATACATACATATATAGCTTACACACACACACACATATACACACACATACATACATACATACATACATATATAGCTTACACACACACATATGTATATATATAGCCTACACACACATACATATATATAGCTTACACACACACATACATATATAGCTTACACACATACACACACACATACATACATACATACATACATACATAGCTTACACACACACACACACACACACACACACACACACACACACACATACATACATACATACATACATACATATATAGCTTACACACACACACACACACCTATATGGAAGGACCTTGTTTCGTTGAATGGTCAGGAGGAATCAGAAGCCTCCAATTTCCATACAGGGTCTTTCACAGGGTCTTTCTGTGTGTGTGTCTCTCTCTCTCTCTCTCTCTCTCTCTCTCTCTCTCTCTCTCTGTGTGTGTGTGTGTCTATGTCTATTTGTGTCTGTGTGTGCCTCTCTCTCTCTCTCTCTCTCTCTCTCTCCAACAGACATAATACAATACTCTCTCTCTCTGTCTGCGAGACAATAGTGACATTAATACACAATGGAACTTTTTCATTAATGCGTATACAAAAGCGGTCAAAGATAGCATACCGTTAAAAAAACCGACGTTCAGCAGAAAACTTAAAGCCCAAGTGGTGGAGTAAAGAGATAGCCGACTGTTTACGCGCCAAAAAGAACGCCCACATTAGAGTAAAAATCACAGACGACAATGGCGAGCGGGCCAAGTTTACAGACTTACGAAGAAAAGCCAAAAAGTTAATCAAACAGAGTAAAAAGACCATTGAAAAACACGTTGCAAATCAAAGTAAGACAAACCCGAAAGAGTTCTACAGTTATATTCGGCATAAGAAAGTACTCACGTCAACTATCGGACCACTACTTGATGAGAATGGGGATTTTACTACAGATGAGGAGCGAATGAGTGGTATCCTTAACACTTTCTTTGCATCAGTCTTTACTACAGAAAACCCGAACGATATACCAGCAGTAACAACAGTCCAAAATCAAAACACCGAGGTATTAAGTAATATCAGCATTACAGAAAGTGACGTAATAAAATGTATTGATAAATTAAATGTAAATAAGTCACCTGGGCCAGACACGATCTCCCCTCGCGTAATAAAGGAAGCAAAAAGTGAAATAGTAAAACCTCTGACTCTGCTCTTTAACTATTCTTTACGCACCGGAACAATACCTGACGAATGGAAGCTCGCTAACGTAACACCAATATTTAAAAAAGGCAGCAAATCTCTACCTAGCAACTATCGCCCTATCAGCCTAACCTCAGTCGTATGCAAAATGCTAGAGACAATCATACGAGATAAACTTACAAATCACTTAGAGGAAAACAACTTACTTAGAGACACTCAAGACGGTTTTCGTAAAAAACGCTCTTGCCTAACGAATCTATTAGACTTTTTAAATGACATTTTCAATGAATATGATAAGAGTAAAGCAGTAGACATAATTTATCTAGATTTCCAAAAGGCCTTTGACAAAGTTCCCCATAAACGCTTAATATCTAAACTAAAATCACACAGAATCCAAGGCGATACCGTAAGATGGATAGAGAACTGGCTAAGAAACCGAAAACAACGCTTGGTAATAAATAGAAAATCATCTAGTTGGACAGGCGTTACAAGCGGGGTGCCACAGGGATCAGTTTTAGGGCCAATCCTATTCCTAGTTTACATAAACGACATAGACGAAGGCCTCTCATGCATAATATCGAAGTTTGCCGATGACACCAAAATTGCAAATACAGTACTCACTAACGCACAGACTAAAGAAATGCAAGATAATCTCGATAAATTGTCAAATTGGGCGAAAACTTGGCAAATGTCCTTCAATGCAGATAAATGTAAAGTGCTCCACATCGGACATCATAACGTAGCAGCAAACTACTCGTTAAATGGTAAGCAACTCAAAAGCGTGGATCGAGAGACAGACTTAGGGGTAACAGTATCAAGTAACCTAAAACCCAGTCAGCAGTGTACGGAAGTAATTAAGAAAGCAAATAAAACTATCGGCTTTATCGGCAGAGCATTCGAGTATAAGTCTAAAGACACAATCCTCACTTTGTATAATTCAT
>JAWQEG010006476.1:0-35000 GCA_033782935.1 Petrolisthes cinctipes
CATATGCTCCTTTCTTTCCTTTACCACGCTCCACAACCTTCATATGCTCCTTTCTTTCCTTTACCACGCTCCACAACCTTCATATGCTCCTTTCTTTCCTTTACCACGCTCCATATATAACTGGGCTACTTATATATCATGCTCCTTCCTCTCCCTTGCCACGCTCCACAACGTCTACTAGGCTACTTATATCATGCTCCTTCCTTTTCCCGGGTCCTCATTTCTATATTATGCTCCTTCCCTTCCTACGATCTACATATACTATGCTCCGTCTCTTCTTATATGGCGCTATATGACCTCACTGTTGCGGCGCCTAATATC
This sequence comes from Petrolisthes cinctipes, assembly GCA_033782935.1. Classification (NCBI taxonomy): domain Eukaryota; kingdom Metazoa; phylum Arthropoda; class Malacostraca; order Decapoda; family Porcellanidae; genus Petrolisthes; species Petrolisthes cinctipes. The sequence continues at coordinate 322 of JAWQEG010006476.1, forward strand.
AATCAGCCTTCCCCCCCCCCCCACACACTACTCTAGTATAATTATTATTTCATTATTATTATTTTCATTATATCATTATTATCATTAGCCTATATCATTATCAAAGTATTATCATTATATCATTATCATTATATCATTATTATTTCTTCCCCAATAACACCATAACAAACACATCCACCAAACCACCACCATATTTTCTCAGCCAGTGTCCCATAAAATGTTGTAAGTTTATCATTATTATCTCTTCCCCAATGTTAGTTTGACGGGACATAAGAGTGATAGAACCATAACAAACATAATTACAGTATCTATATCTACATCTACCACCACCACCACCATATTTTCTCAGCAACTGTCCCATAAAATGTTGTAAGTTTATCATGTTAGTTTGATGTAACATAAGAGTGATAGAACCATAACAAACATAATTATCTACATCCACCACCACCATTATAATATTTTCTCAGCGCCGTTAATTAAGTTGTAAGTTTATCATTATTATTGCTTCCCCAATGCTAGTTTGAAGGGACATAAGTAAGAGTAATAGGACCATAACAAACATAATTATCTACATCCACCACCACCATTGCCACCATATTTTCTCAGTAACTGTGTCGTTAAATGTTGTAAGTTTATTATCATTATTTCTTCTCCAATATTAGTTTGACGGGACATAAGAGTGATAGAACCATAACAAATACATCCACATTCACCACCACCATAATTATCTACATCCACTTCCACCACCACCATATTTTCTCAACAAGTTTCCCGTTAAATTTAGTGAGTTGGTGTGTTGTGAGTGAGTTGTCGATTCCTAATGAGTAAATGACATGCTGTGAATTATTATGTATGTATGTATAGTATAGTCCACTAGCCTAGCCTACTCCAAGTTAAGGACACACACACACACACAGACAGACAGGGGATAGAGTAGAAGGAAGGTAGATTGATCGGCAGACAGGTACACATAAATAATAAATTGTATACTAAACAATACACACACACACACATACAGAGGAGAGAGTAGAAGGAAGGTAGATTGATTGGTACACACACACACACACATACAGAGGAGAGAGTAGAAGGAAGGTAGATTGATTGGTACACACACACACACACACACATACAGATGAGAGTAGAAGGAAGGTAGATTGATTAGTACACACACACACACACACACACAGAGGGAAGACATACATACAGACAGACAGGTATGTATGTATGTATATGTATGGAGTGTACAGTATATATATAAGTGGACTAGCCTAACTGGGTGGAGTTGAAAAAAGCTAGGCTACTGTGTACATTGTATAATATAGCCTGGCTGCCTAGGCTACGCTACCTTGTTTATTCCTTTCATTGATTTCTTTCCTTCCTTCCTTCCTACTCACTCCTTATCTTTCCTTCCTTCATTCCCTGTCCATCTTTTCCCTTGCCTTCTCCTCCATCGATTTGTTTCTTTCCTTCCTTCCTTTATTCCCTGTTCATCTTATTCCTCTTTATTTTCTTCCCTTTCCAACCTCTTTCTACAATACAGGGTACAACACATTCCCTCTCACCTATTCTCTCATCTATCTCTTCCTCTTTAACTATCTCTTTCTTGACTACCCTCCTCTTCCCTCCCTCTGTCTATCTGTCTGTCTGTCTGTCTGTCACTCTCCCTCCCTCCTTCCTTCCTTGTTTCCCACTTGCTTTCCTCCCCTTCCCTCCCATACCCCCTCCCGTCCCTCGATAATTACTTTCCTCCCTCCCTTCCTTCCTCCATCTTTTCTCCTTCCCTCCACACCTACCTCTTTCCTCTTTTATCACTTCTATATATTTTCAACCTTCGTTTCCTTATCTTTCTATCATACGGTAACGATTTTGTCTTCATGAATCTGTAACTTTATTTTGTTCCCTAAAGCTGTGAAAATAATAATAATTAAATTACAGCGTGATACAAATTAATCAAACAGAAAGGTCAACAGTGATTATTTTCAATTAGGCTTAGGAGAAAATGAGGAAAAATATGATGAGTTTCGCTGCTTATTAATATGGGCTACAAAAAATGTCCAATTAAACCGGAATGTGGAATTGACCAAGCAATGAAATTTATATATGGTGATTGGGAGTGTCGAATAATAATAATAATAATAATAACAACATACACGCTTCCCCAAATATGTCTCCTGCTCACTATCATATTCCAATAAATGTTTTGTCGATTTCCTGCCAACATATTTGTGATTAGGCTAGGCTATGTGTCTGTTTGATTCAATAATAATAACAACATACACGCTTCTTTCTCACAATCATACTCCAATAAATGTTTTGCTGATTTCCTACCAATATAGTTGTGACTAGGCTAGGCTATGTGTCTGTTTAAGTGCCTTTTTATAATTCCAAACACTGGTGGTGACTGTTCAAATAATAAGCCAGCTATCAAGACCTCAGCGTCCACACACTCATATATGTACAGTCACGAGCACTAATAAGTATACATACAGCTTTGGTTAATGCTTTGAACAGTTCACTAATTTCAATGGAGATCTTATTGTGTATTTACAATAGAAAAAAAAAAGTACGGTAATAATAATATTCTGAACTGTAACCAGCCACCACTATTAATTATCACCATCAGTATAGTTTCCATCACCCACTACCCGCCCACCCACCCACCCACCATAACCTCGACTGTAATGAACCCAGGTGGAACTAATTTAGGCTCGTACACCTCTCCCTCGTGACAGACAGCAGTTGGCAACCACTTCCACAGACACACTTACAGCCGGGAATACCAATATCTTCCTTCTCTCTCTCTCTCTCTCTCTCTCTCTCTCTCTCTCTCTCTCTCTCTCTCTCAAGGAAGAAATAATAACAAATAAATAGCTAATAACCAACCAAAACCTCAATCATGAGTACGGTATTTTGTTTTTATGCTCGTAATCGCTGTCTGTAATGTTGATGTTATTGAGTTTCTTTTCAACATTTTCTGACTGGCATGTTCTGAGAAAAAATTGCACCCCTGATAGGTACTCTGGGAAAGCACTTATATCAGGCGTATTTACATAATGGAGGTGTAAGACTGCCAACACAAAATTTCCTATTCCAAATATATATATATGGCGATCATCATCATAAAATTATGCATACGTCCTTAGATATCTTTTTTCCCTTAAGTAATTTCCTTATCCTATGCTTTGCTGAGACAAATATACAAACATTTTTTTTTTTTCATTTACGAGTGTAGTCTTATGTCACAGCCGCAGTACGCAAATCAAGCTCAAGACAAAGTAGTTCCCGATTATTATTATTTTAGTGAAGGCAAATACACACAGTTATAACACAATATATTATTTCAGTTGGTGTCTCAAGTTTCGGCTGCAAATAGAAACGAATGAAATGCAATATATATAAATTTTAGTAATGGAAAATATTAGGAACGCGGAGGAACAAAAGTCCAGATGCCAGATATGGGGAATTAGAGACACCAATGTGGAAATCACACTATATTATAATTATAGATTGTTTAAGAGTAAGTGGGGAATTTTTTACCAGACGAAATAACAAGATGATAGTAAATGTATGTATGTATGTGTACGACTATCTTCAAGAGTAAACAGGGAACTTCTGGTGTTGAAGTTGAGGTAAAAAGGGAAATTCTGATGTTGAAGTTGAGGTAAAAAGGGAATTTTTGATGTTGAAGTTGAGGTTAAAAGGGAAATTCTGATGTTGAAGTTGAGGTTAACAGGGAAATTCTGATGTTGAAGTTGAGGTTAACAGGGAAATTCTGATGTTGTTAAAATTGAGGTAAAAGGAAATTATGAGTTGAACCTGATGTAAAATGGGATATTCTGATGTTGAAGTTGAGGTAAAAAGGGAATTTCTGATGTTGAAGTTGAGGTAAAAAAAGGAAATTTCTTATGTGACCTAACTTTGGTCGGAAGAAGACGTGTTGTTGCGTTGGGATTTTTGGTGTGGAAGAAGACGTGTGGTTGCGTTGGAAATTTTGCTGTGATGTTTTGTGTTTGGCCGATTTGTGGGTGAGACAAGAGTGTATATGTTTTGCCGATCTGTGGGTGATATAAGAGTTATTTGTGTAACTATTTGGAAAAAATCAAGATGGCTGGACGGGGTAACCGAGGAGGAAGCCGGCGAGGTGGAGGTCGTGGTGGAGGACAACAAAGCCGGGGAAGTGAGGAGAGAGAAAACGACACCAGCAGACCAGCTACTTCAGTTTCTGAACCTGATATCCACAGTGACAGTGACCAGGAGGAGGCACTCCTTAGCAACCCAGCAGATTGCGGAACTTGTAAAAAGGAAGTAAGACACAACCAAAATGGTTTATTATGTGACTTTTGTCAATTATGGTACCATGGTGGATGTCAGGGTATAACTGTGGAGCAGTATAAAGTTTTCAGTAGTAGTAAACACCCATGGTTCTGCAAAATATGCCAACCTAACTTAAAATTAAAGCTCAGGAAACTGACTAGATTAGAGACTAAATTTCAGGCTGACTGATGAAAACAAAAAAATGAAAAATGAATTGGAGGAATGGCAGGCAAAATGTACAGCATTTAAAACAGAGATAGTGGAAGAAACCACAGATAAAGTCCTAGATGTTGTGAGAGACACAGTCATATCACAAATACAAGGAATAGTGAAAGAGGAAATGAATGAGAAAGAGGAGAGAGAAGAAGCAAGGCAATGTGATTTTGTTTAATGTTGTAGAAAGTCAGGAAGAAGAGGTACAGAGGATGAGGAGAAATATAAAGAAATTATAAGAAACACATAAACAAACAATGTTAACATAGTAGAATTTAAGAGATTGGGAAAACCAAATGCTGACAACGGTAGAAACAAACCTAGGCCTATACTTATCGAGATAGAAAGCTTTGAGAAAAAGAAGGCAGTTTTGAAAAATGCTAGGGACCTTAAGTTCGCAAAAGATTGGACGAGGGAGGTAGGAATAATGAAGGATATGACACCTAGGGAAAGGACACAACACAAGGAACTAACGAAAAAGCTCTTTGAAAAGAGAGGAAATGGAGAATTAGGATATTATGTCTATGACGGAAAGCTGCTACGCAACAAAGCATATGCAAATTGAGGAAACGATAAGAAAATAGGAAATAACAGTAATTTTACGTTTAGTATAAGGTTAATAAATATTCAAGGGCTTAGATACAAAACTAGAGGAAGTCAAGGAACTATTAGTCAATAAATATATAATTGCATTAACGGAAACTCACTCAAAACATGATAGATTTATGCTAACAAAAGGGTTAAGTAAAACTGTACAATATAGATGTACTAATGATAGGAAAGGTGGGGCTTAATGTTGCTGTACAGGGATTTAATCAAAATGGAAGTTCAGAAACTAGAATCAAAGCACAATGATAATTTGTACACAAGGGTAACTATTCAGGGATTTTCCTTTTATATAATTCTCACATACTTTTCTGTAAACGATAGGGAAAGAAACGTAATTATAAAACGCAATATTGAGAAATTCTTGAAGGATAAAGAGGAGGAACCAATAATCTTGCTTGGGGACTTTTAATGGTCATGTGGGTTTTCTCGGTGACCAAAGACTAAATCAAAGTGGCAAAATTAGATTAGATTTTATGGATAAGTTTGACCTAACACTCCTAAACAATGTTGAGGAATGTGACGGAATGTATACTTGGACAAATAATAATAGGAGAAGTGTTATAGATTATGCCCTAATAAATACAAGAATGCAAGAAAATTTTTTAAATATGCACATAGATGAAAATAAAAACCTTTTTGATCTCTCGGATCATAATTTGGTGACTGTAAATTTCGAGTTAAGCACTAACACTGGATCGGTTTTTAACAAAGGCACATGGGAGATAAAAAACTACTTAAAAATAGATAACATAACCAAAGACATATTCTTGCAGAATATGGAAGGATCAATACAAAATGAAAACATAAACATCAAGGAAATTGACAGAATAATAATTGAGACTGCAGATAAAGTAATGGGAAGAACAATTAGGATAAAAGTAGATGAGGATAGGAAGGTTAAAGAACAAATATGGATGAACAAAGATATAAGGAGATAAATTAAAAGAAGGAGAGAAATGAATAGGAGAAAGAGGGGTGAACAAAATATGGAAGAAAAGCAGCACCTATGGGAGTTGTATAAAAAACAAAAGAAAAAAGTTCAAGACATGGTTAAAATGGCGAAAGAATTGCATGAGAAAAAAGTAGTTGAAGAAATAAAAAGTGACAAAAGTAATAACAAGATCTGGGACTGTATTAAGAAGCTAAAAGGGAATACAAAATCCGAAAGGACAGACATGTTGTACAATGTAGATAGCAGACCACTAAGTAATGATATAGCAGAGAGAGAACTGGTAGAATTCTTGTCAAGTATTTACCAAAAACATGACAATAAAATTGAGGAAGTGTGGGATGATGATATTAGAGGAGCATACAATCAACAATTTCTAAACACAAACAAATCACGTACTATGGACATAACCCACGAATACACAACCACAAGACACCTACATGAACACATGGACTTGTTGTACAAGTTCGAAAACATAGAAATGATGGACACTCCAACAATAACAAATAATGATGTAACAAAATACTTAAAAAGCCTTAAAAATAATAAAGCAGCAGGACCTAACACCATAAAACCCGACTTGTATAAGATTTTAAACAAAAGTGAAATTTGTAAAAATGTTATAACAAAATCTTTAAATAATGTATTAAATGGTGAAAATACGGTACCGGAAAGTTGGATGACCTCTAACACAAGATTAATACCTAAAGTGAAAAAACCAACAGTCAAAGAATTAAGGCCCGTAGTTTAAAAAAAAAGTAGTTACTGGAGCTTTATGAATTCTCCAAACTACTCCGGGCAACAGATTCCCTATAAGAAATACTTTAGAGTTCTGTGGCCTGGATTATTTTGGAGGATTCATATAGCTCCACTAAGGGCCCCTAATTTTTTTTTTAAACTACGGGCCTAAGACCCATAGCTCTCACTAATGTTTCTTACAAAATGATGATGGCTATACTAAGAGATAAAATTGATTTACATCCATCACAAAATAACTTGACTATAGACACTCAATCTGGTTTTACAAAAGGTAGAAGAATAGAAGATAATTTATTTATATTAAAATATTGTATTCATAACAGTTTCATAAACAAAAAAACATTAATAATCACTGCAATAGATTTCCAAAAGGCTTTTGATTCAATTAAGAGAAAAACTAATTGAGGCTTTGATCCATTATAAGATACACCCACACATAATTGAATTGATAACCAAAATATATACAGAAGACAAGACAAAGATCCAATACAATAAAGACATACAAAAAGACATAAAAATCACAAGTGGTATAAAGCAGGGTTGCACAGGCTCTACAACACTTTTTAAATTAGTTACATATATAATAATTAATAAGTTAAATGAAACGGGCTTAGGATACAAAGATAACTCATTTTTTATAAACACTCTTTTTTATGCTGATGATGGTCTAAATTTTACACAATCGATAGAAGAAGCGGAAAGAAGTATAGAAGTTATTAGGGATATAGCGGGAGATAATGGTCTAGAAATAAACATAGAAAAAAGTAGTATAATGATAGTAAATATGCTAGAGAAACCTATAGACATAGCTGGAATTAAAGTAGTAAAAAACATAAAATACCTAGGTGTTACTATCACAGGGAAAAGGGATTGCTTTAAACTACATAAAGAAATAACAATAACAAAGGCTAATAATCTAGCAAATCAAGTTCCTTCTATCATAGCCAGAAGTTGTAATAAAATTATTATTGGTAAAACATATTGGAAAAATGTTGCTCTGCCCTCTATCCTGTATGGTACCAATGTAATCCACTACAATAAGTCAGAAATCCAAAACCTTCAAAGAATAGAAAATAAGGTTTACCGAATCATACTAGGTGCCCCTTCCTATACACCGGTTTGTGTGTTACGAGGTGAGGTGGGCGCCTCAAGAATGAGGGGGAAAGTTTCATATGTGAAATATTTATTAAACAACGAAGAAAATCTTATTGGACATGTGTGGAGAAACATGCGAGAAAATCACAAAGAAGACAAGTGGCTAGCGGAGATCATAAAATTTACAAAAGAAACAGGTCTTAGTAAATGCAATCTGAAAATGATAAACAGTGAAAAAATCAAGAAAATAGTAAATGACTGGGACCATAAAAATAGGAAAAATGAACTTCAATCAAAGTCAAGTGTTAGCATATATGCAACATACAAAAGTGAAATTAAAGAAACAATTTTTTATGATAACAATTCATCATCAATAATATTTTTCAGATGCCGGTCAAATACCCTCAAACTACAAAATAGAAATAGATTTGTAAACCAAGATACAAAGTGTATTTGTTGCAGTAAACAGTGTGAAGACTTACAGCATTTTATATTGCATTGCCCACAATATCAAAATATAAGAAATAACTACAATCTCTTTCAACAACCATATAAAGAAAACTGGCTGGGAGATTTACTCTTTGCTGAAAATATAGATAAGGAAGAAGTGAAAATCATTATATACAATTTTTGGAGAAAGAGAGAGAGAATAAGAAAAGCAACCACATAAAGAAAAACAAAGCTCAACCACAATATTATTAAAACCCAAAGGGGAGGCCGATGAAAAGGCTAACTCCCCGCCCAACATCTGATCTGATCTTATGCTGTTAAAGTTGGGGAAATTTCGTCAAGCACACCTGGACCTGGCAACACTGGTCCTATTGACAGTGTTATGGTGGTTGGGGACTACAATTATTAGCTGTGGTTAACTTTTTAAAGGTATTTTAGATTTATTTACCTATTTAGATGACAGATAATACATTTTATATTAAACTTTAGATATTTTTTAACACGTTTATTGGTGACAGTAAGATTAAAGTTATATTTTAAACTCTGTATTAGAAAACAAACTTATACTTATATTTATATTGAACTTATATTTATATTTGTACTTATACTTATATTGAACTTCAGATACTTTTTAACACGTTTGTTGGTGACAGTAAGATCAAAGTTTTATTTTAAACTTTGTATTAGAAATGAAAACTTCGCATACTTTTTAATCCGTTTGTATGTAAGAACATTCGTGGTGTATACGATGGTGTGGTACCGGTTCGATGGCGCTATTGTTTGTCTACGGAGTCATCGTACCGGTACCACACCATCGTATGCACCACCATGAATGTCCTTGCATACGGCCCGATATTATATACTAAAGTTAAAGACCCGTCAAAAATGTTGTAAAATGTCTGCCACTTCCTTGTTTCTCCCTCTCCCTCACTCTCTCTCTCTTCTCTCCCTCTCTCTCTCTCTCTCTCACTCCCTTTTCCCACTCTCTCTCTCTCTCACCCCCTCTTCCCCCACTCTCACTCACTTCCCCTTTCTATCCCTCTCATTTCCTTTCTCTCTCTCCCCCCAACTCTTCTCTCTCTCTCTCTCCTGGTAAAATATGTCTAGTTTGGAGGGGAATGTGTTCTCCATTGCACTAACTTAGCTTACGTGGGTTCTTTTCAATGACAGGATTACTTCAAATATTTGCAATCGGATTAATATACCGACTGTTTCATGGCTGACAAGTTTCGGAAATACGTCACACATACAACCACCATTAGTCACATGCAACACCATAACGTCACATAAAGCCAATTTCGTCACAAAAATCCATTTCGTCACACTTAAAACCATTACGTCACATACAAATCCATTTCCTTACACACAAAACCATTTCGTCACATCAAACCATTTTTCAGAGCCTATAATAAGGATCGTAGCCTACTCACCTTCATGTTACACTTGTCTTAGTAAACGTTTTCAAGGTAAATAAGTACATACACACCTCCCTTTAAAGACCCTGTGATGTAGTGAGACAGAAAATAGGAGGTAAATGAGCCCTTCAAATATTGCCACAAAACACACTCACACACACACCTATATGGAAGGAGCTTAATTGTTACGAGGTATAGGCAGAAGGAAATTGGTGGTAAATGAGTCCTTCAAATATTGCCACAAAACACACTCACACACACGGCGCTTAACTATTTAATTGTTACGTGGTATAGGCATGAGGAAATTGGTGGTAAATGAGTCCTTCAAATATTACCACGAAACACACACACACACACCTATATGGAAGGAGCTTAATTGTGGTATAGACATGAGGAATTAGAAGCCTCCAATTCTCATACACGATCACAGGGTCCTTAATATAACAGTCAGTCAGTTATCTTGCCAACTCCATTAAAAGCTGAAGAAACACAACCCTGCACCATAAAAATTAATAATTATGTTTGTCAGTTTTTAATACAACCTTTCCCAGTGGATGGATGTATGTAATTTCAACTTACGTACACTTAATTAAATGATGCTTTCCTGGGATATTGTACGACTTACTTTTCATTGATATTATAATACTCTCTTAACACGATATAACAAAAAGAGAGATGATCGTAAAAATAAATATTCCAAATGATATGCCAGAATGAGGAAGAACCGGCGTGTCTCCTCTATCACTGCTAACTGTACACTAACTGATTTTTGTTTTGTTTTTCACTCAGTATATTAGTCAGTAGCCAGTAGGTCTCTAGGGGGGGGGGGGAGGTCCTTGGAGGGGAAGGGGTTACCATATTGCCATAAATTCTAAATATGCTAGTTACTGTATTATTTTTACATTTTAATATCGTGACATGGCTTTTATAACACTTTGATATTCGACTGTGTTACGTTCTATCTTGCCTTTCAATAAATAGGTAATAAACGATTTTCCTTTACATTTGGCCATACGTAGCAATATATAGTATAACTTAGGTATTTATTTCCCCAGTAATAAACTAAATAAAATAAACTTAAATAGTGTAAACTTCGAAAATTGAATACAGATTGTAAGTTAATGTGAGGAGAGTGAGTCTATAATTATAGTGTGTGGTTGGAAACTAGTCATTCATGTACATACATACAGCCACAATCAAATAACCACCAACACTTTCCTTCCATCGTGCAAATAAATCAGTATCATATCAAAATATAATCATACAACTCCTTACGTTAACTCAACCTCCTCAATTATTGTTAATGAGGTGCAGCAAAATTATACACGTGTTGTTCTTTATTACCAAGATATGTACTACGATGGAATGAAAGTGTTCGTGGTTATTTGATTGTGGATGTACACAGCGTTTATTGATTTTAGACACGAACTAAACATTTGCGTCAGAAAATATGAAGCCGTTACATGAGTTCCATCACTGTGAAATTTCGCAACTGCTGATGAGGTCATTACATATCTTCATCACCAGTCATTAGGACATAAAGACCTTCCCTCACAATCTGATCCACTCGGTGAAACAATTAAAACACGCGGTTGATAATTTTTTTTTTTTTTTTTTTTGTCAAAGCACCAATTTAATGTACTGTATTTCTAAACATGAGAAAGGTATAGTGTTCGTAGTATTTCTAACCTGTTGTATATATATATAAATATACTGTATATATATTGCAGTATATTTTGTATAATTGACAAATTTTGTTCATAACTTCCCATCTCCCTCTCTAACACCCACCCACAGCATGCACGCTTTTCCATTATTCCATCACGCCACCCCCTTTCCCTCTCCCTCCCCTTTTTCATCCACTAAATGGTTACCAATTTGGTTCTCTTCTAGCGGCCGGTTCCCCACCCACCACTGGCTACCCTCCCACACTCCCTCATTCCTCTAATCCACCTCTCCCCAGTATCCCCATCACCCAATCCCCGTTCCTCCCCGATCCCTCACCCAACCCCCAGCCAAGATACCCCCTCACTTCCTGCTTCCCCCGCGCCTCACCCCACCCCACCCTTTCCTCCCATTACCCCCTCACCTCCTATCTCCCTGCACCCCACCCCACCCTTTCCTCCCATTACCCCCTCACCTCCTGTCTCCCTGCACCCCACCCCACCCTTTCCTCTCTCACCTCCTGTCTCCCTGCACCCCACCCCACCCTTTCCTCCCATTACCCCCTCACCTCCTGTCTCCCTGCCATGGACCCAATGGTTACCCCCTAACCTAAAGCCTCCCCCTCACCCCACCCCACCCGCCCTTCCCGCTTGACAGGTCGGTTACAATTTAAAAAATACCCAGGGTGGCTTTCCATGACGAGGCAGGGAAGGTACATGTTGTGGGGGTGATTGCAATATGTGCAGTGGATGTGTATGTTGGGGGGAGGGGTGATTGCAATATGTGCAGTGAGTGTGTATGTGTGAGTGATTGCATTTTGTGGGGGAGATTGCAATTAGTGGAGTGGGTGTGTATGTTGTGGGGAGGGGTGATTGCAATATGTGTAGTGGGTGTGCATATGTGGGTGAAATTGTATGATGTATGTGTTATTGCAACGTACACTCGCGGTCAGAAACTACCCAAGCTTTGATGATTCGAACAAATGTGTGTTTGAGGGAGACGCACAGTTGTTCGAACATTATAAAAAAAAAAATTATATAAAAAAAATTGTTATATAAAAAAAGATATATATAAAAAAATTGTTATATAAAAAAAATTGTTATATAAAAAAAATTATAAAAAAGAAATTATATAAAAAAAATATATAAAAAAGTTTTATATAAAAAAATGTATATAAAAAAATTACATAAAACAAATTATATAATTATTTTAAATAAAAAAATTGATATATAAAAAAAATTATATAAATTTTTTTTTATAAAAAAAACAATTTATAAAAAAAAATATAAACAAATAAATTTATATAAAAAAAATTATATAATTTTTTTATAAAAAGAATTGTATATGAAAAAAAATTTATATAAATTTTTTTTATATAATTTTTTTTTTATATAAAAAAAATATATAAATTTTTTTATATAAAAAAGATTCATATAAAAAAAATTATATAAAAAATATTGTATATAAAAAAAAATTATATAAAAATATTTTTATATAAAAATTATAAAAAAGATAATTTTTTTTTTATTTTTTTTTTCTAAAAAAAAATATATATTTTTTTATAAAAAATATGTTTATAATAATTTTTGTTATAAAAAAAATTATAATTTTTTTTTATAATTTTTTTTTATAAAATAAAATTTTTGTAATTTTTTTTATAAATAATTTTTTTTTATAAAACCAAATTATAATTTAAAAAAAAATTATAAAAACAAATTTAAAAAAAGTTTTATAAAAAATTATAAAAAAAATTATAAAAAAACATTTATAAAAAAAAAAATTATAATTTTTTTTATAAAAAAAATTATAAAAAAAAATTATAAAAAAATTATAAATTTTTTTTATAAAAATAATTTATAAAAAAAAAATATATATATATATATATAAATATATAAAAAAATTATCAAAAAAAATTATAAAAAAATTATCAAAAAAATTATAAATGTTTTTTATAAAAAAAATTATATAATTTTTTTTTATATATACAAATTTTTTTTATATAATTATTTTTTATATAAAACAAAATTGTTATATAAAAAATTGTTATATAAAAAGAAATTGTTATATATATAAAAAAAATTATATAAAAAAATATTTTTTATATAATTTTTTTTTTATAAAAAAAAATTTTTAAATTTTTTTTTATAAAAATTCTTTTTTATAATTTTTTTTTCTTTATAAAAAGATGTTTTTATAAATTTTTTTACAAAACCTTTAAAAAAAAAAATTATATATATATTTTTTTTTAATTTTGATTTTAAATTTTTTTATAATTTTTTTTATAAATTTATTTTTATACAATTTTTTTTATAATTTTTTATCATAATTGTTATAATATTTTTTTTTTATTTTTTTTATAATTTTTTTTTAATAATTTTTTTTATAATTTGTTTTTACAATTTTTTTTTTTATAAAATTAAATAAATATTTTTTTCTATAATATTTTATTATATAAAATAATTTTATACAAAACTTAAAAAAAAAATAAAAAAAAATAAAAAAAGAATAATACAAAAAATTATATAAAAAAATAATTTTATAAATTTTTTTTATTAAAATAATATATAATTTTTTTTTTATAAAAAAAATCATTAAAAAAATTATATAAAAAAATTATATAAAAAAAATAAAGATATTTTTTATATAAAAAATTTTTATATAAAAAAATTTATATATAAAAAAAATTTATAAAATTTTTTTTTATAAAAAAAATTATATATATTTTTTTATATATAAAAAAAATTATATACATTTTTTTATAAATTTTTTTTATAAAAAGGAAATAAAAAAAATTATAAAAAAATGTATATTAAAAAAATGTATAAACAATTTGTTTATGAAAAAAAATTTATAATTTTTTTTTTATCATTTTTTTTTTTTTTTTTTTTTTTTTTTTTTATAGGTGAATGAATGTAAGATGTATGTTAGGTTATTGCATGATGTATGAGATAACATTTAGATCTATATTTATCACACATACGTCGACATTTCACATCAATGTTATGGTAGGCTAGTATATAGATGTAGTACAGACATTATAATTATATATCTGTTTTCATAGGTATAATAGTTAGGGATTTCCTGGCTGTTAAATTCCTCATATTGTTTAGAAGTTGGATCGAATAACAGTGTCGTCGTCATCATCAAAGAAACATTGGTTAAAATTCTGGTACGGTACATTGAAAAGTTTAAGTAAGAAAAATGGAAATAAACGAGTCCTTCAAATATTGCCACGAAACACCACCTACTATATGGAAGGAGCTTGTTTCGTGGCATAGTCAGGGGGAATCGAAAGCCTCCAATTCCCATACACGATCACAGGGTCCTTAATAATATATAGAAATGGTAGAGTAAATGTAAGAAATTTGAACTGTGGCACGCTGGGCTATTAAAATACAATTATGTTGTTATTATTTCTCTCTCTCCGCGATGCTTGGTTGGTTGGGTCCCTGCTGCTGTCCTCCTTCCCGACCAAATCCTTATCCTTGTGTGTGTAGCCTAATAAAGAAAGCGCTAAGCCTAACATAACAATTCACAGTCTTTACTTCCTTTAATTTTTACACACACACAAACATGATAATTCACATTCCAAATATTTCTTCCTGTCTTATTACACACACACACACTCTAACATGATAATTCACATACTTTGCTTCCTTTCATATTACACACACACACACTAATTAACATTCTTTTCTTCCTTTCTTTTTAGTTTTCACACACACACACACACACACACTAACATAATTCACATTCTTTCCTTACTTAACACACACCACACACACACACACACACACACACTGCAGGAAGGGAGGGAAAACTTCTCTCCTTCCTAACCCAACACTCTTACATACAGTCCCAATTAAAAGTTGACTCCACGCACTACACTATAACAATATTTTAAGGGAGTAAGGTTATATCCAATTGGAGGGTGCTAAATGCTTCTTATTGTGTCAGGAAACGGGTCACCTATTGTTTGAACTCCATCTGTAGTTAGGTGGTTTGCTTCGTGCAACAATTGGGAGGGATCAGTGGCCACCAAATTCTTTCGTTAGCTGAAGCTGAAATTTCCGTATGAGGTGAAGTGTTGGTAACTTTATTTATTTATTTATTTATTTATTTTACCTCAACCTCTATCTGTAGGCTGTCGGTAGCCCGTGACTCTTGTGAGGTCCCGATATTATTGAGTGTTGCACTAGATGAGACAGTGGAGGTTCGTGGTGTTGGTTGCTTCTCTTCTGTCCCACTAGATGACGACACCTTATTTGTACACGTAAGCTGCACGAAGAAACATACTATTTACATTCCCGAGGTTTAGGTTTATTGAATACGTGCTGAATGTGTAGGTGCAAGAGCTAAGTTGGTGTGTGTGTGTGTGCTTGCTATAACTGTGGTGGCTTCATCCCAGACCAGGCAGGATACCATACTTCCACTTTTCATTCTCACCTCCATTATATAGCTATTATTATTCATGATGATATGAATGAGGTAGGTACCACGTGTTATTTCTATTTCAAGGTCACCATGGAACGAGAGGAGCTGACTGGTGACACACGGCAACACGTCCTTTAGCTAGTAATGTTGTAATATATAGTAATAAAGTAGTACTCCTGACTCCGAATAACACTAATCACTCACTAGAATGATGTTTGTTCACCTAATGAGTTGGTTGTGGGAGTTACAATAGCGATGGTAGTACCGTAATATCCTACACAACACAAAAATTACACTTGGTAACAGCACACCAATCTCTCGTCCGTCCGTCCTTCCCTCCTTAGTGCCTCCTCCTCCAGACTCGAGTGTACTCATATTTATTTTACCATCGATTTGTGACACATAATAATCGTAGGAATTCATGACCTAACATTCCCACCTACTTTGCTTTACATGAGCCTTTTCTTTGGGTGGGTCTGCAGGTGTGTGTGTGTGTGTGTGTGTTAATGGTAGGAAAGGAACACGACAACGAAAGTAAGGAAAGGAACACAAAATGGAATGGAAGGCAAGGAAAACATACCACAACGAGAGCAAGAACAGGAAAATAATATATGTGTTAGAAAGAAGCCACAGTGATGAAGATAAGTGAAAACAGTGATAAAAATAAGAGAATGCAATGATCGTGATGAAAATAATAGAATGCAGTGATGAAAATGAGTGAATGCAGTGATGAAAATGAGAGAATGCAGTGATGAAAATAAGAACATGCAGTGATGAAAATAAGAGAATGCAGTGATGAAAATAATAGAATGCAGTGATGAAAATAAGAGTAAAACGCAAGTGTTACCATGGATAAGTGTTACGAAAGATAGTGTTACCATAGTTAAGTGTTACCAGTCGATAAGTGTAAGTAGAGATAAGTGTTACCATATGTAGATAAGTGTTCCCATAATTGTATCGGTGTTAACATAAATAAGTGTTACCATATTGATAAGAATAGCCAATTGAAAAGTGTTACCAATAGATAGGTGTTACGATAGATTTGTGTCTACCATAGATACGAAAGATAAGTGTTAATATATATAATAGGGGAGCCGTTGAAAAGGCGAAGACACACATCATCAACAATAACAATAACAATAACAACAGCAGCTGACTACCGGTAAGTGATAATTTAGCCTACTGTATAAATAATATTGTATAGCCTATAGGTGTGCTTCGAATAGCCTAGTGATGGAGTAGCCTATTACTAGATTATGAGAATGGATAAGAGTTAATCCAAATTATGTACATTTGGACACATGAATGGGTGGTACAGCCCAGGTGAAAGATACTTGTCCCATTTGAGTAACCAGTGTCTATTATGATTATCAGGTATTTGTACTTGCTTTTTATTACCATCCTCAATACTGACTTCTGCCCCTGATGTCTCCTATTTGGCACTAAGAAACTTGATATTGGGAGAAATTGACCATCTTTCACTTGGGCTATACCACCCATTCATGTGTCCAACTGTACAGTCACGAACCATAATAAGTATCCAGGTGTGCTTCAAATAGCCTCATAATGGAATATTACACGTGTATGAGACAGGATAGGAGCTGTAATTGGTTCACCAGTATGTCAAATGATTCCAAACTTCAACAACAAGACCAATTATGCATACCAAATTTCCACGATTATTATTAACCTATGGCATATTATTATTCGATGTTAAACCTGCGTAATGACTCCTTATAACTATGTCTCTCCCATGTTATATAAGCTAAACTCAAAGCAACTGTATATGCGAAAATATAGGCCTATATTAAAAACCGAAAGTATTCAGTCCTACGAATCCATTTTTTCTTCTCTACTGAATTAGGCGATAGAGTTTTGTAGCTGCCCTGCTGGACCCAAAACAAAGTAGGTCTAGTGTTAATCAAATCAGAGCAACAACGTAAATTAAGCAAAAGTAATGTAAACAAGTATGGTAATAGTATGTCTCTCTTTCTCTCTCTCTCTGTCCGTCCGTCTCTCTCTCTCTCTCTCTCTCTCTCTCTCTCGTTTGATTTCACCTTCCCTCTTTTGTAGCTTATTTGATTCTCTCTCTCTCTCTCTCTCTCTCTCTCTCTCTCTCTCTCTCTCTCTCGTTTGATTTCACCTTCCCTCTTTTGTAGCCTATTTGATTCTCTCTCTCTCTCTCCTTGTTTGTTTGTGTGTGTTATGATTTATGCCCGGTACTTTGTTTATGCTATGCTGGGATTATAGCCTATATGAGGTATTCAGAGGAATGATACACGGCCCTTTATTTTATCTCCTAACATCATCCTAATATTTTAACATCCTAACATTCAATCATTCTAATATTCCTCCATCCTAACCTAACATCTTCCTAACATTTGAACATCCTATCCTAACAGCATCCTATCATTGGAACATCTTAACATTCCAATAATATCCTAACATTACAACATCCTAACATTCTGACATCCTAACCTTTACCATACATTCTCCTCTTACGACTTACATCCTCTTCCATATTATGCTTAAGGGGAGATTCGCTTGTTGGTGAATTGGAAGGTCTCAGCTGATTCCTCCAAAGTGTGCCACGAAATAGATCCCTTATTATAGTACCAATGAGGGCGTCTGTTTTCAGGTATAGTTAGGAGGAATCAGTAGCCTTGCCTTCCAATTTACCAACAAGTGAATCTCTCCTTACGTTCACCCCTTCCAATTTTCGGCTACTAGGCTAGACTAATGTAGGAGTTTGATTAAGTTCTCTCTCTCTCTCTCTCTCTCTCTCTCTCTCTCTCTCTCTCTCTCTCTCTCAAATTACACACAGCATTATCCCTCAATTCTCTCTCTCTCTCTCTCTCTCTCAAATTACACACAGCATTATCCCTCAATTCTCTCTCTCTCTCTCTCTCTCTCTCTCTCTCTCTCTCTCTCTCTCTCTCTCTCTCAAATTATACACAGCAATATCCCTCAATTCTCTCTCTCTCTCATATATTTTTTTCTTTGTCCTTTCCTGTCATCATTGCCTCTTTCACATCCTTTCCATTTCTCTCTCTCACTGTCATTCTCACACCCATTCCACTCTGCCTCTCTTACACTCATCCTCCTTTCCCTCTCACTTCATCATCCTCTCACCCATTCCTCTCCTTTCGTTATTGCCTAGCTCACACTCATCCTTCCCTCTCCTCTCCTGTCCTCTCTTACTCACATCTTTCCTTTCCCTCTCTCCTTTCCTCATTCCCCCCCTTTCCTTGTCCTCCACCCTCCTTTCCCTTTCACCTTTCCTCACTCCTTCCCTTCCTTTCTTTCTTTTCCTCCCTTCTCCACCCTTCCCTTCCCTTCCTACTCATCCTCCCTCCCTTCCTTCCCCCTTTCCTTCTCCTTCCTTCCTTTCTTTTCCTCCTTTCCTTCATTTCTTTTCCTCCACCCTACCTTCCTTCTCCTTCCCTCCCTCCCTTCCTTTCTTCTCCTCCCTCCTTTCCTTCCTTCCTTTCTTCTCCACCCTCCCTTCCTCCCTCCTTCCCTATCCTTCCTTCTGCTCCTTCCCTTCCCTTCCTTCTCCTCCCTCCCTACCTACCTACCTTCCTTACCTCCCTCTCCTTGTCAATTCCCTCACTTCCACCTTCCTGACCTTTCCAGAACTTTACATACCGTAAAACTCATCTACAAACTTCCTCTTCTCTCTCTCTTCACAACACACACACACACACACACACACACACACACACACTACAGCCAACAACTCTCTCTCTCTCTTCACAACACACACACACACACACACTACAGCCAACAACTCTCTCTCTCTCTCTCTTCACAACAGACACACACACACTACAGCCAACCTCTCTCTCTCTCTCTCTCTCTCTCCACAACACACACACACACACACAATAGCCAACCGTTATTCATTCCTCCATGCATCACCATCTCATCACCCACCCTTCCTCACCACCACCAATATCATCACATCACCCAAATACTCTTCCCTTCTCATTCCACCCCCATCATCATCCACAAATCCATCCCTCCACACACACACACACACCCTATCTCTCCCCCCACACACCTCCCCCCCTCCCCACCACCAGCACCACCCATCTCTCCCTCCCTCCCTCCCTCAGATCACACACGCTATATATAGGCAAACGGAAGGGGAAGCGGAGGCGGAAAATCTTATTACATTCGACATTTTCTCATTGAGGTAATCTGGAACGCCCATCTGTTGTTACGGCTTGGTGGGGATTTAGATGGGTGTGTGTGTTGTGTGTGTGTGTAGGGAGGCAGGGCAGGGCAGGCAGGATATAGTTAGTGTGCTTTTGTTAGAGTGAGTATGGTATGGTTAGGCCGTTATTAGGGTAAGGAATGACTAGGCTATACAGATAAGGTTAGGTGTGAAGATTAGGGTAGGAGTGATAAGAATAGATGAGGTGATGATGGTAGATGGGTTGGTGGGGAGATTAGGCTACTCGTCGTGATAAGAATAGGTGGGGTGTTGTTGGTGATGGTAGGTGGGTGGTTAGGTGGTTAAGTGGGGAGATTAGGTTACTCGTGATAAGAATAGGTGGGGTGTTGTTGGTGATGGTAGGTGGGTGGTTAGGTGGTTAAGTGGGGAGATTAGGCTACTCGTCGTGATAAGAATAGGTGGGGTGTTGTTGGTGATGGTAGGTGGGTGGTTAGGTGGTTAAGTGGGGAGATTAGGCTACTCGTGATAAGAATAGGTGGGGTGTTGTTGGTGGTGATAGGTGGGTGGTTAGGTGGTTAAGTGGGGAGATTAAGTTACTCGTAATAAGAATAGGTGGGTAGTTGTTGGTGATGGTAGGTGGGTGGTTAGGTGGTAGTAAGATTATGAGGGACAGAACTAGGTAGGTGGTGCAGGTAAGATTACAGTGGCAAGAATAGGTGATTATGATAAGGGTAGGTGGGTAGGTGGGTAGGTGGGTGTGTTGTTGTTAGGGTGGGGAGATTATCATTCGTGGCTGGAATAGGGTGTGTGTGTGTGTGTGTGATGACGGTAGGTAGGTAGGATAGGTAGGTAGGTAGGCTAGATGGTAATATTATGATTATATTATGTGGTAGGAATAGATAGTAGGAATAGATACAGTGTCGGAGAGAGAGAGAGAGAGAGAGAGAGAGAGAGAGAGAGAGAGAGAGAGAGAGAGAATGAGGGAGGGAGGGAGGGAGGAGAGATAATACAGAAAGATATTGGGAGGATTTTGGGATGATGTTGGAAGGATAGGAGAACTGCGGAGAGGTACAGAGATGGAGAGGCGTAATGATCGAAGAATAGGAGAGATGGGGAGATGGAGGATGGCGCTGAGAGAGAGAGAGAGAGAGAGAGAGAGAGAGAGAGAGAGAGAGAGAGAGAGAGAGGAAAAAAACAAAAAACTTATGTTATGTGTGGGGATGCGTCAGCTGTTGAGAGCGGGAAAGGAATGGCTTTGTTTACAAGGGGGGTTGTGTAAGTGAGATTCCTAGCTAGGCCTTACTTATTTCGGGGTTGGATATTAGATAATTTTTTACGTGGCGTGTTGAGAGAGAGAGAGAGAGAGAGAGAGAGAGAGATTGATTCATTTTTTTTTTTAATGAATTTGATGAATTTTTTACGTGGCGTGTTGAGAGAGAGAGAGAGAGAGAGAGAGAGAGAGAGAGAGAGAGAGAGAGAGAGAGAGAGAGAGAGAGAGATTGATTGATTCATTTTCAGGAAGATTTTCACTTTTTGGTTACATTGGAGTGCCTTGATTCCTCCAAAGTATGTCAGGAAGGAAGCAGAACCAACTAATAAATATAATGGTATCCCTGTTGCTTGGAATAGTAGTTTGGAGGAATCATGAGTTGCTCCAGATTCACCAACAACAACAACAACAGCAAGAAGGCCCCCTTAATTAATAAAGGAGAAGGTACAGTGTTGTTGGTAAATCTGGAGCAACTAATTACTCCAAACTATTCCAAGCAACATGCCACCATTATTTATACTAAACTGGTCCTGTTTCCTGGCATACTTTGGAGGAATCAAGGGGGTGCGGGTATAGGGGGGGG
This sequence comes from Petrolisthes cinctipes, assembly GCA_033782935.1. Lineage (NCBI taxonomy): Eukaryota > Metazoa > Arthropoda > Malacostraca > Decapoda > Porcellanidae > Petrolisthes > Petrolisthes cinctipes. The sequence goes on from JAWQEG010006476.1 coordinate 22,258, forward strand.
GGTTTAGGGGGGTGCGGGAATAGGGGACAGGCTTGGGGGGGGGGTTTAGGGGTGTGTGGGAATAGGGGACAGGCTTGGGGGGGGTTTAGGGGGGTGCGGGAGTAGGGGGACAGGCTTGGGGGGTGGGTTAGGGGGGTGCGGGAATATGGGACAGGCTTTCTACCCACCCAAAGCCTGCATGTCCCCCTATTCCCGCACCCTCCCCCCCCCAAAGCCTGTCCCCCTATTCCCGCACCCCCCAAACAAACCCCCACCCACCACCAAGCCTGCCCCCCCTATTCTCGCACCCCCTTATAAATGTACACAAAAATATACTCTCCCTTTAATTAAGATACCAATTAATTAAAGGGAAAATTCATCTCAGGGGTTTAATTTGAAGGCTACTTACTACTGATTCCTCCTAAACCATACCAGAAATCAGACGTCCTCAATGGTACTAATAAGAGATGTGTCTGTGTGTGAGTTGGTGAGAAAGTATCTGTGTGTGTGTCTGTGTGTGTGTGTTAGTGAAAAATACGTGTGTGTGTGTTTGTTAGTGAAAAATACGTGTGTGTGTGTGTGTGTTTGTTAGTGAAAATTACGTGTGTGTGTGTGTGTGTGTTTGTTAGTGAAAAATACGTGTGTGTGTGTTTGTTAGTGAAAAATACGTGTGTGTGTGTGTTTGTTAGTGAAAAATACGTGTGTGTGTGTGTGTGTGTTTGTTAGTGAAAAATACGTGTGTGTATGTGTGTGTGTGTGAGTTGGTGAGAAAGTATCTGTGTGTGTGTGTTTGTTTGTTAGTGAAAAATACGTGTGTGTGTGTTTGTGTGTTTGTTAGTGAAAAATAAGTGTGTGTGTGTGTGTGTGTTAGAGAGGTTGAGTGTATGAACGTGAGGGAGAAGAGAGGAATAATTTGGAGGAATGAGATACCAAGGTATGTATGTACTGCAGGTCTTATGCTGTAGTTGAGTGTATATCTCTTTGGAGGAGGCAACGTTAAACTTATTGTATCTGTCTCTTGCACCTGTACCCTGAAGCTAATATGTGTGTGTGTAGGCCTACTGTCAGAGGGTGTGTGTGGGGGTGGGGGGTATACTGGGTTGTTATTGTATGAGAGAGAGAGAGAGAGAGAGAGAGAGAGAGAGAGAGAGAGAGAGAGAGAGAGAGAGAGAGAGAGAGAGAGAGAGAATGAATGAGTGTATGTGTGTGTCTCTCTCTCTGTTGTGTGTGAGAGAGAGAGAGAGAGAAAGAGAGATAGTGAAAAATACGTGTGTGTCTGTGTGTGTGTGTGTTAGAGAGGTTGAGTGTATGAACGTGAGGGAGAAGAGAGAGGAATAATTATGGTAGCATTTTTCTCAAGTGTGTGAGTGAGTGTGTGAGAGGGGTCTTGAGACGGTGTTGACTGTGAGTGTGTGTGAGAGGAGAGGAGAGGGAGTGAGAGGGAGTGAGTGGTAAAGGGAAGAGAGAGAAGGAATGAAGGAGGTAGGGGGTAGGTTTGATGTTTCGGAGAGAGAGAGAGAGAGAGAGAGAGAGAGAGAGAGAGAGAGAGAGAGAGAGAGAGAGAGAGAAGTTAAAATAAAAATAGTGAAAAGTGGAATGCAATAATGAATGAAGAGGAAGGAAGGAAGGGGGGAAGAAAAAGAAGGAAGAAAATGAATGAAAAAGGAAGGAAAGGAAATATGGGAAGGAAGGAAGGAAAGGAAATATGGGAAGGAAGGAAGGGAAGAAGGAAGGGTAGTGAAAAGAGGAATGCAGGAAGAAATGAAAGAGGAAGGAAGAGAAGGAGAGTAAGTGAATGAAGGGTAATGAAAAGAGGAATGCAGGAAGGATGTGAAGGAAAAGAAGGAAGAGAAGGAGAGGAAGTAAAGGAAGGGTAATGAAAAGTGGAATGCAGCAAGGAATGAAGAGGAAGGGAGTGAAGGAAGGAAGGAGGGAAGTGAAGGAAAAGAAGGAAGGAAGTAAAGGAAGGAAGTGAAGGAAAAGAAGGAAGGAAGTGAAGGAAGGAGGGAAGTGAAGGAAAAGAAGGAAGGAAGTAAAGGAAGGGGGTAACATTAGCTCCTCTGTCTCTTGAGGAAGTAATTATGTCACTTCCTGGACAGGTACTTCTTTCTTACTTCGAGCAGTGAGGGGAGAGAAGGATAGGAGGGGGGAGAGAAGAGGAGGAGGAAGAGGGGGAGGAAAAGGGGAGAAGGAGGAGGAGGAGTAGAGGAAGGGGAGGAAAAGATGGAAGAGGAGAAGTAGGCTAAGGGAGGAAAAGGGGAGAGAAGGAGAGGAAAAGATGGAAGAGAGAAGTAGGCTAAGAGAGGAGAGAAGGAGGAGTAGAGAAAGGGGAGAAAAAGAGGGAAGAGGAGATGTAGGCTAGGGGAGGAAAAGGGGAGAGAATGGGAGAAAGAAAGAGGAAAGGGGAGAGAAAAGGAGAGGTAGAGAAAGTGCCTTAGGGAGAAGTGGAGTAGGCCTATGGAATAATGAAAACTGATGAAGATTATAATGAGTATGAAAATTATGTTGATGGTAATATGAAAAAGATTAAGTTAAAAAGTATGAAAATTATGATAATATAATAATGAGTATGAAAATGATGTAGGCTAGATGAATAAATGATGAGTATAAAAATAATGATGTTGATGTTAATATGATAATGAGTATGAAAATGATGTAGATGAAAAAATAATAACGAGTGCAAAAATTAGGCTATGTAGAGAAAAAAATAATGAGTCTGAAAATGATGTTGATGGTAATATGATAATGAGTTGATGATGATAATGAATATGGAATAATGAGATATAATGAGGCAGATGCTGACTTTACCTGACTCACCTTATTAGTTTGAGAGGCTACCTACCTACCTGCCTATCTATCTATTTGTATCTACCTATTTATCTATCTATATCTCTGTCTACTACCTACCTATCTTCAGTATCTATCTATTTATATCTCTATCTTTATCTGTCAATCTATCTATCTACCTGTCTTCAGTATCTACCTATTTATCTATCTATATCTCTATCAGTCAATCTATCTACCTATCTATTTTCAGTATCTATCTTTCTATCTGCTTATAATCTATCTACCTATATACCTACCTACCCTGCGTGTTGGAGTAGAGAGAGAGAGAGAGAGAGAGAGAGAGAGAGAGAGAGAGAGAGAGAGAGAGAGAGAACACCATATATGCCTACATAAAAGTTGCCAAAAGATACGTGTGTGGTCATAAATGTAAGGAACATCACACTCGTATTAGCCTACCCAGAGAAAGGAGAGGTATAGAAATGACAGAAATGAGGGACAGAGAAATGTGTGAGGTGATGAGTGGTGTGATAAAATGCATGTAGATTCATTTCACTCATTACCCCATAAAAGGAGAGGTATAGAGATGACAGAAATGAGGGACAGAGAAATGTGTGAGGTGATGAATGGTGTGATTAAATGCATGTAGAAACATTACACACTCATTACCCTAAGAAAGGAGAGGTAGAGATGAAAGGAGAGTTGTGATGAGGGTGGGTGGGTGATGAATGGTGTGATGATAGAAATGAGAGAGAGTGGAGATGGGTGCTGTGATGAGGAAATGATGCTGTAATGATTTGGCAGATAAAATTCAAGCACACACACACACACACACACACACTCATTAGTCTACCCAACCCAGTGCAGGATAACATAAACATTAATTAAAATCCCGTCATTCAGTAGTTACTTGTCTTTATTATCAGAGTAAAAATATACACACTAGACTCATTCAGTAGGCTTTTTAATACATAATACAGAGAGGCCTAGTGAATACAGTACAGCGGTTCAAATAAGTGCGCTACAGTCCAAAGCTTTGTATATATATATTTATTTTTTATATATTATTATTATTATTATTATTATTATTATTATTATTATTATTATTATTATTAAACTTTGCCTGTGCTGCTATATATATAATACTGCCTAGCCTATAATATACCGTATATATATGTATGTATGTATATATATACGCGCCAACAAAAGTACCTTCGCCTCACCCAGTGGTAATTGAAGGATATTATAATACTACAAAGGTTTGTTTATCTTGGCTTGGCAGAAGATGAGGCGACACCGGTTTTGTTGCTGGCTGTACTCGAGTAAATAACTATAATAATACGTGGCTGTTATTATTATTATTTATGAAGCTTTGTAGTAGGTTAGGTTAGGTTAGGTTTGGTTTGGTTAGGTTTGGTTACAGTACTGCATCTGCCCCGGGTACTGAAGGACAAAGACAGTACGTACAATAATAATAATAATAATAATAATAATAGTCTCTTACCGTAATCACCTAGAGAGTGTTTAGAAAATAATAATGATAAATAGTCCCGCTCTCGAGATTGTACCGCGCCCCCACCAATGTTTTGATTCGGAGCGGTACAATCTCAAACTTTGTAGGACTGATTGACTGACTAATTAACTGACTGACTAATTGACTGACTGGCCGTATGGGTGCTAGGATAGCTTATATATTATTATATATATCAATTATACTTTAAATACTGTACATAACTTGTTGGTCTCTAAGCTAAACATACTCTGGGAAACTCAAGAACACAATGCAACCTTCTGGCTAAAAAAAAAAAAATAATAATAATAATAGATGTGCGATAAACAGAATAATAGATATAAACAGAATAAGCAGATAAACAGAGTAATGGAAAAAGAAACGTTTGGCATGTGTGTAAGGAAAGTCAGATAGTAGATAGTTGCCAGACGTTACCAGGAAAATAATTAAATTCCAAATATGTCTGTCCGTGTTTTGTTTTGGTTTGAGAAAATTATTGGGTATATAATTAAATTGATTGGTATTGTTGTTGTTGTTGTTGTTCTCTCCTTCCCGCTGCTTCCCCTCCGTTGTTTATTATCCCCAAGTAAACAAACGAAGAGCAAGCGGGATAAATATTAACAAACAAAGGAGAGAAGATGATGATATTATTATTATTATTTTTGTTTTAAGTTTGTGTTGTGTGAAATAAAAATACCGTAAATTAATAAATATATAAATAAATGAATAGAGAAGGGATAGTACAGTGTTGGTGGTAAATGTAGAACAAATGATTCCTTCAAACTATTCCAATTAAGTAGCCTAGCCTAATAAGTCACCATTATTGTTGTTATTAATCTAGCCTTGTTTCCTGGCATAGTGTGGAGGAATCGAGGTACTCCAATGTATCAAGATTATATATATATTATTCCTTTAAATATTGAATCATATGGAGGGAAATTCATGGTCCAGAAAACTACGATTACCATAGACGCTACCGCACATGAAGTCATCCATCGTACAAGCCATGACCTCTATATATACAGGCCATAAAGACTACGATGACCAGACGACGATAACCTCTGCCATTGACGCTACCGTACATGAAGCCATACATCGTACAAGTTATCGTAATCTTCTTAAGTATTCCATGCATGACCTCTTTGCATACAGTCCATAATCCCACACCTATAGCCTAGCCTAGCCTACACTGTGGTTGGGTCGCCTGTGTTGGTGTTTACGCCGGGAGTTGCCTAGTCAGTTCTTTGAAGAAATTTGTTTATTACGCCCTTAAATGGAACTCGCCTAAAATATAGAGTAGCCTAGTTGCTATGACGTTTTTTTTTATATATTTCAAACCACGAACGACAAATATCACACATTTGGTATAGGCTATATTTCACACCAAAGACAAATTTCACACATTTGGTATATTTTTCACACCAAGGACAAAATTCGTACACTTTGTATAATTATATTTCTCACCAAGGACAAATTTCGCACATTTGGTATAGGCTATATATATTTCACACCCCACCAAGGACAAAATTCTCACATTTGGTACCGTATATATATATATATTTCATGAAGTTTTCAACCGGCCATTAACCTCATGGTCTCACTCGACGCGTAAACACCAATGAATCACCCACCTCCACCACCACCACCACCGCTTCTGACAGGTCGGTCCATTCTGAAGGCGAGGGTGTGTGTGTGTGTGTGTGTGTGTTGGAATAAGAATGTGGCCATAAATAATTTCATCTGTGTGTGTTGACTTACGGTGTTGTCTCCAGTGGCCAAATGGGCGAGAAGCCAGGCAGTCTATCGAGTGACAAATTACCTTCCTTTCTGAGTTGATTATTTTGAGATTGGTCAATTTTTTATTTATTTGTGTGTTTGTGTGTGTGGGAGGGAAGGGGAGGACTATTAAGGGGGTAGCCTAATACACTTTTGGTACATTAGAGCACTTTGATTCCTCCCAAGTAGGCTATGCCAGGAAACAGGACCAGATGAACAAAAATAATGGTGATATGTTGCTTGGAATTGTTAAAAGGAATCAGTTGCTCCGGATTTACCAACAGTGATAGCAATAGGTAGTGATAGCCTAGGTAGGTGGTGCAGTGTTGGAAAATCTGGAGTAACTGATATCTATTAACTATATATTTTAAGCAACGGGCCACCATTATTATTATTATTATTATTATTATTTTTTTTTTTTTTTTTTTTTTTTTTTTTATTGAATCAGGTCCGGTGTTTCTTGGCATACTTTTGGGGAATCAAGACGGCGTTCTGATGTAGCCTACCAAAAGTATACATATTAGGTTAGGCCTACCTAATTAATGTATAGTAGACTCGTAGAGCACCGACTTGTGGGCCTAATAGTGAACGGGTCCAGAAAGTAAAGACTATATCCTATAATAATAGCCTAGCCTATAGGTATACGTTGACGAAGTTGTTCTCGCTATTCGATTTCCCTGTCCACCTTTACTTTGAAATGAAATACATAGGGTGTTTGTAGGCTACATGTAATCCAGGGTTCACATACAACAGAATTCATGGGTAAACTCTGTGTGTGTGTGTGTGTACAGTAGGCGACGGTGGTATGTGTGTGTGTGTGTGTGTGTTATAAAGCTCAGTGGGTGTAGGAAGGTGTTGTACGTAAATCGATACACAAACTATGATTATAAGTTATTAGTGTGTGTGTGTGTGTGTGTAGCCAGGTAATAGTGTGTGTGTGTAGCCTGGTGATAGTTTTTGTGTATGTAGCCTGTTGAGAGTTTGTGTGTGTGTGTGTGTGTTAGCCATCTAGGTAATGAGTTTTAGAATACAATTATCTCCATTTTGGCCACTGTATTTACCATGAGCTCGCTTTGTTGAGAGAGAGAGAGAGAGAGAGAGCATTGTTAAGTGGGAGAGGAGTGTAGGGGAAGTGAGGGGAAGGAAATGAGAGGAATTCAGGGAAAAGGAGAGAGAGGTTGGCAGAGAGGGAACGAGAGGTGAGATAAGAGTAGCAAGGGATGGAGTAGGGAGAGGGAAAGGTCAAGAATGAGAGGTGAAGTGAGAGTGACAAGAAAGGGAATGAGGGAAGTGAGGTGAGGTGAGGGTGACAAGAAAAGAAATTAGAAGTGAGGAAAGAGGGTAACCAGGAACGAAATGAGGGAAGTGAGATGACAGAGTGGTGAAGTGAGACAAATTATAACAACAACACAAACCAACTTGACTATAACCTAATAAACATTCCTCCATGCAGAAGGTTACATCGTGTTCAGGAGTCCTCAGAAGTTTATTACATTCTACCATTGTCATCATGTTCAACCACTTATAATACCTATTGATAATAATAATAAATATAGTCTCTTATCGTCTAGAAATACTATAATACTCTAGTCTCTTAGCTAAAGTTTTATGTACAAGACTGAGATTTCCCGTATATATAATATATTACCTTATATGTGTTTGTGTTTTTATGTGCATTAAATTAAAAACACCAAAATACAATTCCATAAGCTTTGCCTTAAATTGCCTACAATAAATATTGCAATAAATTATGATATATATTATATTATATTGTTACAGTGTTAACGTAAGTGATATATTATAGCCTATTATATTTTTGTTGATGTAACTCTGAATTATACTATTTGTATTGAGCAACATCCTAAAGTTGCTCTTACTTTCATAATATAAAAATAATTGTTAAGACCACATCATTTGAGGACAAACCTTTATCGAAGTACATCTGTTTTCTCTGGCGAACATTAGGTTAGGTTAGATTAGGTTCTCAGTTAGGCTACATGAGAAACACACCAGAGTGGAATATTGTGTAGGCTACATAGGCTAGGCTAGGCTAGGCTACATTCCCGTTGCTCCAATAAAGGCTCGTCTTCAAACTGCATATCATAACAATACTTACTACCCCCATTACTCGTCTAATTGACATGTGAATAATTTCCTCAACATACATTTTTTAATAGTATAGTAAACCTCTTCAAATGTTATAACCACACAATGATCTATTACTTCAACATACATTTTTTCATTAGTATACTTCAACATACATTTTTTAATAGTATAGTAAAACCTCTTCAAATTTTATAACCACACAATGATCTATTACTCCAACATACATTTTTTCATTAGTATACTTCAACATACATTTTTCATTAGTATACTTCAACATACATTTTTTAATAGTATAGTAAAACCTCTTCAAATGTTGTAACCACACAATGACCTATTTTTTGTCAGTGCAGTTTCCAATAAAAAATATTATGATACTCGGTACAGTGTTCAACTCTTGTAGGTGTTGAGTTGTAGACATCCTGTGTATATTCATATAATAAAAACATTGTATTATATTGAATTGCTAAAAATATATATAAATAACAAGTGCAACCAGTCCTCAGGCAGGGTATCTTACCATAGGCCCCCAAATTACATTGAAAATACACATAGGTTTAAGACAAGAACACTTTATTATCAATTTATCATTCTGTAATAAACACGGCAGCATTTGATAAAGAACATTCCCATCGGTTTAATACAATAACACTTTTCATTCTTTAATAAACACTTTAGCATTCGATAAACAAGATAGCGTGACCTTTGATTAAAACTTTGATGGGAGTTTCACCAAGTTCTCTTCGGCCGCCTCTATAACATTGGAATTTGAACTCTGTGGGCGGCGGTTACGGCGGCTGCAACGATTTTTAACGGAATTTCACGGCTGCCGGGCATTCTCACTCTTTCATATTTTTAAATTCCCATTTATCACTTTCGTTCGTATCCACTTTGAATCACAGGATAACCATCAATTAAAAAAAAGTGCTTGTCTCGTAGGGTACTAAATAATATATTAATGTGTGCTACACTTACTTAGTCTTGTCTTTTGTGTTTCAATTCATTATCTCGTATTTTCTCTCTTTGTTGTATTAGACACTTCAGTCCAAGGCAGTTGATGCCATTCAAACGTGTTGGTTGGAGGTGTGTGTGTGTGTGTGTGTTATAAGTATGATGTTGGCCGGTGATAGGTGAAGTATTAGTGGTGGTGGTGGTAGGTGTAATTGTGGTAGTGATAGGTGTAGCATTGGTGATGATTGTAGGTGTAATAGTGGTGGTCATGGTTGTAGGTGTAATAGTAGTAGTGGTGGTAGGAATAATAGTGATGGTGGTAGGTGTAATAGTAGTAGTAGTAGTGGTGGTGGTGGTAGTAGGTGTAACAGTAGTGGTGGTAGGTGTATTAGTTTTAGTATTTTAGTTTCAGATGGATTCTATAAGTTATGGTGGTTGATGTGGTTGTTTATGCATCTGGTGGCGACGAAGCTGTGGTGGGACTTGACGGTGTTGTTGCAATTTAAAGGGACCAGTTGTCGTGAATGGAGGAGAGCTTCTTGTTGTGGTTAAGGACCTTGTGATCGTGTATGGAAATTAAAGGCTTCTGATTCCACTTGACTATGCTACGAAACACACTCCTTCCATATACAGTAGGCTAGGCTAGTTGGTGTTTCGTGGCAATATTTGAAGCACTCATTTACCTCCAATTTTCTGACTACATCACGTGGGTCCTTAAAGAAAAAGTACTTGTATTTGTTGTGGGTTGGAGTTGGAGTTGCTTTTGAAGAAGTAAAAGTAGTTGGCCTAGTTGTGGTTCCTGTGGTAGGCCTGCAATCGTTTGGTTGATGTGCTTGCGGTTGTGTGTGGTAGTAGTAGTTGTAGTAGTTGTGGTAGTAGCCTAGTAGTTGTAGTTTTAGTTGTGGTAGTAGTAGTTGTAGTTGTCGTAGTTTTAGGTGTTGTTGTTTTCTTGAGAAACTGATGGCTATGTTGTGGTGCTGTGGATGTGGTGTGGTTATTGTTATTGTGGTGGTTGTGTTGTTGTAGAGGTGATGGTTGTGGTTGAGTCATTGTTGTGGTTATTGTTAATGTTGTTGTGGTGATGGTTGTTGTTGTTGTTGTTGTTGTTGTTAAAGTTGGTGGTTTTGTTGTGTTGTTGTGATGGTTGTTGTTGTTAAAGTTGGTGGTTTTGTTGTATTGTTGTGATGATGTGTGTTGTTGTTGTTGTTGTTGTTGGCTTGAGGCTAAGAGGACCGATGACGCTGGTGGTGGAGGATGAGGTGGGAGAGGAGGAGGAGGATGACAACGAAGGGAGAGGAGGAGGATGAGGAGGGGGCCGAGTTGCAACCCTCGTAGTCATCACAGCTCTGCAGACAACCCTTGACGTACCTGGGAGAGAGAGTAGATAGATAGATGAGATAGAGAGAAGAGAGGTAGATATATATATAGAGAGAAAGGGTAAATAGATAGATAAAGAGAGAGAGAGAGATAGAGTAGAGAGGTAGATAGATAGATAGAAAGAGAAAAAGTAGATAGATAAATAGAGAGAGAGAGAGAGAGTAGTTAGATTATTTTACTTTCCATTTTAGTAATGCACGTTTTTAATGGAATTTTACACGTGTCTGCAACGGTGAAAACAAAAATATATAATTTGTTAATGGAGAATATGCATGTCATTCCAGTAAAAATATTTATGTTTTAAAATACTGCAGTTAATCAAGATGGACTCAAAACTATGTATATATAAATGTCTTCATTGTGTGTTTTTGAGTGAATTATCTGTTGTGGGAGAATTGAAGGGAAACTGATTCCTCCAAATTACACCACAACAAAACCGATCTAATCCTCGTATGGGCTACTGAGGGACTGGTCTGTTTACTGGCAAAGTTTGGAGGAATCAGCAGCCTTCCAATATTCACACAACACCATAGTATCATCATTCGTGTATGGATTTGAACACACACACAAACACACACACACAAATGTAAAGAGAGTGAATAGAAACACACACACACACACAATTGTAAAGAGAGTGAACACACACACACACACACACACACACACACACACAATTGTAAAGAGAATGAACACACACACACACACACACACACACACACACCTGTAAAGAGAGTGAACAGGAGGAATCATGCAGTTAGTTGACATGCACTTGCAAATGAAAACTACATGCTGATTGCTATCGATCTTTACGTGCCTCTTGCAACATCACAACATGCAATATTTATGCAATACTAACCAATACAAACCACCTCTCAACATAAGCTATCAATTGACCTTTTTATTATTTGTTATTGTTATTATTATTATTATTATTGTTATTATTATTATTATTATTATTATTATTATTATTATTGGAATCCACATCAGTTATTTTTTTCCAAGTTATTTTTGCTAAGAGGTTTATAGTGCAATTGCAAAACCAGTAATTTTTTTAATACTTTGCAAAGGCGTTCGTGAATGGTGCAATTGCAAAGCCAGTCAATTTTTTATAAATATTACTAAGACGTTCGTGAATGGTGCAATTGCTAAGCCAGTCAATTTTTGGTATACTTTGCTAAGACGTTCGTGAATAGTGCAATTGCAAAGCCAGTCAATTTTTGGTATACTTTGCAAAGACGTTCGTGAATGGTGCAATTGCAAACGGAGTGCCTTGTTCCCTTTGCAAACAATAGACCTCCTCCTTGGGATTAATGGCTTGTCACTACCAATCACAAGGACAAGCCCTGAGTAAACAAACCAGGAGGGTAAGAAATGGATATCCAGATTGAACAAGGGAGTGGTGGTGGTGATGGGGAAGGTGATGGTGGTGGTGGTGTGGGTGGGGATTGAGATTGAACTAGGGAGTGGTGGTGGTGATGGTGGTGGTGGTGATGGTGGTGGTGATGGGAAGGTGATAGAGGGGATTGGTGGTGGTGATGATGGTGATGGTGATGTGGTGGTGATGGGGGAGTGAAGAGGATTGGATGGAGAAAGAGGGAGGTGGTGTGATGGGTGCATAGAAGAGAGAGAGAGAGAGAGAGAGAGAGAGAGAGAGAGAGAGAGAGAGAGAGAGTGGGTGTCAGGGGTAGGGTGGTTGTGATACAGGAAATATGTGTGTGTGTGTGTGTGTGTGTGTGTGTGTGTGTGTCAGGGGAAGTAAGGGAGGCGTGTGTGTGTGTGTGTGTGAGGGGAGGTAAGGAAGGGCTGTGTGTGTGTGTATGTGCCAGGGGAAGGAAGGGAGGCGTGTGTGTGAGTGAGGGGAATTAAGGAAGGTGTGTGTGTATGTGTGTGTCATGGGAGGTAAGGAATGGCTGTGTGTGTGTGTGTGTGTGTGTGTTTGTGTGTGTCATGGGAGGTAAGGAAGGGCTGTGTGTGTGTGTGTGTGTAAGGTAAGGAAGGGATGTGTGTGTGTGTGTGTGTGTGTGAGTGAGAGAGAGAGAGGTAAGGAAGGGCTGTGTGTGTATATGTCATGGGAGGAAAGAAAGGTGTGTGTGTGTGTGTGTGTGTGTGAGAGAGAGAGAGAGAGAGAGGTAAGGAAGGTCTCTGTCTGTCTGTGTGTGTGTGTGTTGGCTTACTTTCCATCGAGGTAGATGCCGCCGCAGTGTGACATCCTGATGATCTCGGTGTCTGTAGTGAGTGTACCCGAGTCCAAGGCACACGATCT